>PVJX010022456.1:0-30527 GCA_004027295.1 Dolichotis patagonum
GCTTTATACTATTGTGTTATGTTTGATATTATTGTAATTGAAACTATGCTCAACTATAGCAGAGTAAGAGATATGGTGTTAGATACTGTTGATGTCCAGTTGACTTAATGTAAAGTACTGTGTTGCCTATGTTGTCCTCTTCTGATCTGCTCTGTACTGCCCCCTTTTGTTTTATTCTCTTTTAAATAAATAAATAAATAAATGGAAGTCTGTTTTATAAAATAAGCATTGACTTCAGCTAGCATTTTAGAGTAAAAGAACAGTTTTCTGTTTGTACAAAAGGGAGCTACTGCCCATGTAGATGAAACAAAATCAAACTTTATTTGACAAAATATTTTAGACCTTATTGGCATTCCGTTTTGTCTTGGAAAAAGTTAGAGACAGTCCCAAGAGAAAGTCTACTGCGGAGCGAATGCAAGTAGAAACTGGAGCGCCCCTCCCGGAGCCCGCCCGCCTCACCTCCCACGGGTGTCCGTTGCCATAAGTCACGCAGGGTTGCTGCCCTGCAGCCAGAGCAGGACCAGCTCACAGAGTTCCCTCTCCACCTCAGCTGTTCTGCAAACCTGAAGAGATTCTGAGAGAGCAGCGGTACTGTAACACTTTCCTAGGGACACCGGGAAACACATTACTGTCACCTGCAGTGGTGTCTTAGTTAATCCTAAGTGCAGCTCCCACAATTTGCCATTCAAGAGTGAAATAAGGGAAAACTGAACAAACTTTACCGTATTAGTTTCCGATTGAATACTGCTGAGGATGTTGTTATGGTTCTAAGCAGCCCTCTTTGCAGTTTCTTGAAATCACCCTGTCTCTAAGGTTTAAATGGTGTATGCAGAAAACTTTCCTGAAATGTACTGAAAACTTACAGAAATCTGGGTGTTTTGAGCACTCATTGTATGGACCAGTTATCATTATACCTCATAGAAAAGCATGACTCAGCTTCAGCTTCTTAATTCTCTTCATTTGCCTTATATTGCTCTTTTGCATTTATTTGTTCTCCGCTTGAAATCAGAGCATTAAAACAGAGCAGATGGGTTCTAATCCTGCATCTGTTATGTACTGAACATAATTTCTTTCAACCTGTATTCAGACTTCTAACTGCAAAATTAATCTTCATAAAATGGGAAAAATGCTGGCAAATTTTCTGATATACCTGAATTCAAGTTGTAATGTTACACACAGAAAAATAATACCCATATTATCTATTCTTATAATCCAGCAGGGAGACAGGAGTTTGGTCCAGTGTTTAAAAGCCTGCCAGATATTCATGGAAGCATGATAATTTGAGAAAGGATGGAAGCGCACAATTTTTACAGAGAATGAAAAACAGAAAACTGTAGGATCATACAAGATTAGTGGGCTTTCCAAAGCCACTGAGTAACACACCCAGCTGTTCAGTGATTTAGCAGCAGGATCAGTCATAACTGCAGTCGCTTTTTAAAATCCCAATGCTTTCTCCACAGTAGTAGTTTAACTGGAAGTTTCCAAGATTCTGGAGGACTTGTCATTGCGAGTCCTCCAAGCTCAGCCTTTGAACGAGACCTTCCAGTATGTAGCAGGTGAGTACAGTGTCAGGCAAACAGGTGAGAGTTTGTATTTATCAGGGCAAGCCAAACTGACATATCCGAGTCACGTACAAGTATAGAAAAAATTTCTGAAATTGCTTCCTTTTTTTTTTTTGTAGGTAGAAAGTAACTATGTTGCTTGAAGATCACAGGATGGCAGCGGAAGGAACAGGCAGAAGGGCAAGGAGGGAAAGGGCTAAAACTCCGAACTGCTGCTTTTTAAACGCGCTTTTGCTTTCCTGCAGTTGTAGCCCAGTTCCTGTGCAGTTAAAAATGCTCGGTGCGGACGGAGGGAGAGGTGCGAATCGACTCTCCGGGCGCTGCCAGGAGAACTCCACTGACAGCTGAGGTTCCAGGTGTCATCAGGTCGCGTAATGTTACAGGTAAGAGTAACAGTTCATTGATGAGCTTTGTCACTACAATGATACTCTACTTTTTAATGAAAAGGTCTCTGCTTCTTTTCTTTTCTTTTTTCTTTTTTACATTTGATTCACACCGAAATACAGGGTGTTTGGGGGGGGGGGGTTCGCCCCCAAAGTGAGCGGTGCGGAGCATGGGAGGTGGTGGCAGCCGCTCCCCAGGGCGTGTCCTCTCCGGGCCATCTCCTTGCTCCAGGCCACCTCGCTGCTGCTCCCCCTTTCCCAAGCTCGAAGCTTTTCCAGCTTTGTGTCCTGACTGCTGCGGGTAGTGGAAGGGCGCCACGCCGCACTGCCTCCCTGGCATTACGCTGATAATAGCAAAATAAGCTTCTTACTTTTTAAAATTACCGACCTCAGTGAAAAGTTGGTTTCAGTAATTTCAGTCGGTGAGGGCTTCTTGGAGCATCAGTCTTTGGGCTGAGCTGTCAGGGAAATGCCAGAGCAAGGGGATGGTCAGGAGGCCACCGATGGGGTTCCAGCAGAAAGGACACTCCGCCAAGAGCTGTCTCCTGAGCGATAATCGGCAAAGTGTTTCACTCTTCAGTGTGATGGACAGGGAACCTTGTAACATCGTCCCAACAAGAGCACTTTTAAGGACGGATGGGTTCGATTGGCCAATGTGTTGGGAGAGCAGGAGTAACACAGCAATATTTGTAGGAGCCAAGGCATATTATCACCTAATTATGCAGACTTGACAGCTCCCGACATTTGAGCAACTCATGTGAAGCTAGAAAATCTCTCCGGGCCATCCATTCTGCTTTTCAGAATTCCTTTTATGAATGATCCCTCTCTGTCTCTCTGTCTCTGTCTCTGTCCCTCTCTCCCCCTCCTTATTTCCCTACTTCCTTTGTTTTTTGCCAATAAAATGTGCAATGCTCCCAGACTCCAGCTTTTAAAAAACGTCCATAAAGATTACTTTAGATTCAGTCTTAAAAATCCATTAAAACAAACCAAAGCTAAATTCATATGATTTTTATAGTATTAAATTTTAAAACAGTGATCACCTTTATAATCAAATAGTCAAATGCAGACTCTGATCTGCATTATATACATCTTTATATAATACTTGATAATTTTTAATAGTAAAAGTATATTTGTATATTAAAAATAGTATGACAGAGGTAAGTTTAATATTAAAATCTGACTTTCTGCTTCAGTTACCATTCTCCAGAGAAAATAGCTTTTAATATTCCTGCATATTTCCAGGTAATTTGATACAAAATTAAATACTGATATTTATTACATTTCCTTATATAAAAACATGAAAACACGCTAAATGCATGTTCAGAAACCTGTTTTTGCCCTTGAACATTTGAGTACTTTTGTGCATTTGTATCTATATCTGAATTTATATTTATATCATATGCCCCCATTTAACTGACAGTTGCATAGCAATGGGACTTTTTGACTTCCTTGCCACTGTACTGAAACCTACAAAATAAATGAGTAAAATCGAAGTACAGGTTGAATAATAATTCAAGGGCTGAGGATATTGCTCAGCAGCACAGCGCCTGCTGGCAATATGATGACAAGTTAGATTCCTGATACAAAAAAAAAAACGATTAGAACTGAATAGTAATTCAAAACTTAGAGTTCCTATCATTAAATTCAACTTGGGTAGTGATAGTAAGGTAGATGACTGGGAGGTAGATGAGTTTTTGCCTGGTAGCTTTCATTCCTATCAATACTTCCAGCAAATGTAGAACTCTGAACAGTGTCTGCCTGGAACAAACGGCTCAGGGTGCCCATGTCACATGATACTTAAATTCACATTACCACGTGGCACTGTGCTCAGCTTGCATAAATCATCCCATGTATCACATCTTCCTTGTTGATGTTGAAAGTTTTTGGAGTTGTGGAGAGAGTGAAAGGTACGTTTTTAGTTCTCAGAATGGTTTTTCATTGGTAATTGTAGGACATGTCAATTTCTGAAAGTCGTAAGCAATTTCTCCCTGAGGGCCTCAGAGGCCACGGATGACTCCTCTTCTCTGCACCTCTCACTGCTACGCATGGAGGGTATTATTACTATGTTCACCTATGCTTGAGGAGCTTGAAGCCATAGAAAATAAAAAATGTCCCTACGATGATAGAATTAATCACTTACATAATAGGGACATGAATATACTCTACTGTTACTTTAAATACCAGGCTACTATTATCTTTTTATTTCAATTACGTGAGATCCTGGAAGGCACAAGATATGTTCCTCTGAAATGTGTCTGATAGCTTGCTAGAATCTATCCACATAGGTTTTTTGGGATAGTCTAAATTATTTTAATTGTTTCAAATGGCAAAGCAATCATCTCCTTGACATTGAACAATTAAGATATAAAAAGTAATTTGGTATGCTTTATGATTGATAATAGCTATGATATGGAAATAAAGCAGACAAAGATTGACCAAATGACAAAGAATCAAAGAGTAAATTATACAAAAGCTAAGTCAGGAATTTACTTTTTAAATTTTGGCTTTACCTTTTGAAATGTGGGTATCAGATACAGAAAAATTAAATTTTAGAAATGTATAGGTAATTATGAACATTTTCAACTGTGTATTTTTCATATTATAAGAAATATCAGTCCTTTAAATGTCTTCAAACAAGAAGTAAAATGATTGTAAGTGATTGAAATAGTTAATAAATATGCATTTACTGATGTCCTGGATTGTTTAGGAAACCGTTAATTGAACCACCATGAATGGTGTAAATGACGGCACCGCAGAAGAGTTCGTTCTCTTGGGTTTCTCAGATCGACCACAGCTGGAGTCCCTGCTCTTTGTGGTCTTCTTGGTTTCTTACATCTTGACCATCTTTGGGAATCTGTCCATTATGCTAGTGTCATGCCTGGACTCCAAACTCCACACACCCATGTATTTCTTTCTTACCAACCTGTCGCTGCTGGACCTTTGCTATACCACATGCACAGTTCCACAGCTGCTGAGGAACTTATGCAACCTTAGGAAAGTCATCAGCTATGGTGGGTGCATGACCCAGCTCTTCATGTTTCTGGCCTTGGGGACAACTGAGTGCATCCTGCTGGTAGTCATGTCCTTCGACAGGTTCGTGGCCATCTGCTGGCCTCTGCACTACTCGGTCATCATGCACCAGAAGTTGTGCCTGCAGCTGGCGGCTGCCTCCTGGCTCTGTGGTTTTGGTAACTCAGTGTGACTGTCAACACTCTCCGGCTGCCACTCTGCGGCCCCCATGTCATAGATCACTTTCTTTGCGAGGTCCCTGCTCTGCTCAAATTGTTCTGTGTGGACACCACAGCCAGTGAGGCCAAGCTCTTCTTCGTGAGTGTGCTCTTTCATCTGATACCCATGATGCTCATCCTTGTATCATACACTTTTGTTGCCCAAGAAATCCTGAAAATCCAATCTGCTGAAGGCCGATGAAAAGCACTTGGGACATGTGGTTCTCACCTAGTAGTGGTGACCCTTTTTTATGGCACCGCCATCTCCATGTACCTGCAGCCACCTTCACCTAGTTCCAAAGACCGGGGAAAGATGGTTTCCCTCTTCTGTGGAATCATTGCACCAATGCTGAACCCCCTTATATACTCACTCAGGAACACAGAAATAAAAGAAGCCTTCAAAAGGTTGAGTACAAGAGTCTTCTTCATCAAGAAATAAGGAATGTGCAAATGATAAGCACTAGGATACTCCAGGTCTTCTCTTTTTCACCTTGTCCTGGTCCAAAAACACACACCATCTGGACCTCTCTGGGACCAACTGAACGTATTTTTTTTTCTGCAGGCTTGAACCCTGTTTCAGTTTTTGATGAAAATACTGAAAGAAGCTCCAGTTCTGAGCCAGTTTCCTTAAGTCCTCATGTAAACCACTGTGCTCTGACCTATACTGTTGATCTGCGTAGTAGAACACCTTTCTTTCACTGTCCATTGGGTGGATCCTGACACATTCTGTAAGTGCTCCCTGTGAGTGCTTCGAACTAACACCAAAGACCAACATACAGAAGAGAAGTGATGGACATATTCAAAGATTTACAAAAATGTAAAGGAGGAATTATACTCAATTTACCTGGCTTATATGAAAAAGATCAAGGGAGAAGTCACATAGGGACTATTCGAACTCTGTGCATGGAAGAACTTGCTCACTGTCAATACAGAACAGAAACAAATGGTTTGATTTGACAAATAACAATATTCTCTAAGCAACAGCTATTTCAGTGTTGCCACTTGGTGCAGATATTTAATGTTATTCAAATACTAGAAGGGTGGTTGGATTACCTGACTTGTAAGGCAATTTTTAACACAAGAGAGTGCAATTCTATGAGTATGAATGTAGAAGAAATTTAATTCAGGAACAAAAATAATTATTTGAAGCCACAGATTCTGATGTATTAGAGTTTTTATTTAAGGTTTAGAGTGAACCAGCTATCTATAGACATTCAAATCTATCTAATCTACTACTCTCTAGTTAAGAAACAGTATTAATTTAATTTTACTACTTAATGATTTTTAGTAAATTTATAGTTATTCATTAGTCCATATATCTTATGTTTTTCCAATTTGGACTTCTCGGCCTCCAATAGTTATAATAAATATATGGAAAATCACATGTAAGTTTTTGTTAATATATTTTTTCATTACTCATGAGCAAACGTGGTAAGAGAAATACTAAGTTTTATGTTGTCCTTATTTAACTTTTTACCAAACCATCAGTTTTCCAAAGTAACTGTATCATTTTGTATTCCCTCTAGCAACATATACAGGTTCTAACTTCTCCACATCCTCAATGACACACGATGTTGTCAGCTAAAATCATTCTAGAATATGTGCAATAATATCTCATTGTGGTTTTAATTTTCATTTTCTGACTATTAATGGTGTTGAGGTAATTTTTATGTGTTTATTAGTTATTCATGTATCTTCTTGGTAAGCTGTATATTTAGATATTTTGTCCACTCATCAGTGGGTTTTTTTGTCTTATTATTGAGTTATAAGGGATCTTTATATATATTGAAGACATAAGTCTTTTATCAGATATGTGTTTAATAATTATTTTATCTTAGTATGTAATATATTTTCCTAATAAATGCTGTTATTGAAATATAATTCACACACAATAATCTACATTTCATCACTTTTACTCTGTTGACAGAACTGAATAAACATCACCACATTCTAGAATTTTTAGAACCCTTTCAGAGACTGTACATGTGTACAGTCATTCCCTGTTCTGCTCCCTAAAACTCAGGCCAAGACCCTGCCAACACTAGAGATGGCACCACCTACAAGTCAGAAAAGAGGCCCTCATCTGACACCAAATCTGCCAGCACTTTAATCCAGACTTTCCAGCCTCCTGGACAGAAGGAAATAAATTTCTGTTGTCTATAAACTACTTAGTTCATTGTATTTTGTTATAGATGTCTTGATCTAAGATACTGCATGAATGTTCTGTGAGTACTTTAAAGAAATGTGTGATTTTGGTGTTGCTAGGTTAAGTGTCCCATGAATGGCAATTTCTTTCCATAGTTTGACTATGTTGTTGAGGTATTCCGTGTTCATGGATCAAGACACTCATTCTTGCTAAGATAGCAAGACCCCCCAATTTGACTTACAAATACTGTACAATCTCAAACACATCCTAGTTAGACATTTCACACTATAAATTGCATGAATCTAAAGATTAAACAGAAAGGCAAAAAAATCTAAAATATTAAACACATCCTGAGGAAGAAAAAAATGGGAAGACTCATATTACTCAACTGAATACTGAATACAAAGTCATAGAAATTGGAAAACCTGGTATTGGCAAAATAATAGATACACAGTTCAATGGAACATGGTAAAAAGCCAAAAATAGAGTTATGTAAGTATAGTCAACTGGCTATTGACAAATGAATAATAGTAACTCAGTTGAGAAGGGATAATGTTTTCAACAGTTGGATCAACAATTAGTGCTAAAATAATTGGTCATTCACTTGTAAAAATGTGAAACTAGACACAAGCTATATAATCTCACAAAAAGGAACTCAAAATGGATCTTGAACCTGCCATGACCCAATGCGGCTCTTGAGGTTCTTGGGGTTAAGGACTGAGAGAGGATGAAAAAATAAAGAAGAGACAAAACTGGGGTCAGGTGGAGCCCTTATCCTTCTGATGGGAGGAAAGGAACTGCTCAACCAGTGCAGCATGTTTATTTATACCCTAAAGAAGAATGTCAGTTTTAACCCCACTGCCTAGCAACTCCTTTGCCTGGCAGGCCTGGGCCCCTTGTCTTCGTGGGGTCAAACAACCTGTTTACATAGGTTATTGTGGTCTCTCTGTTTTCTCTGGGCTGGCCTCGCTTTAGCCCCACACATGTGATCAATCTCCAGCTTCAACGGTTCCCTACATGAACCTGAATGTAAAATGCAAAACTTTAAAGTTCTAGAATAAAAGCATAAAAGAAAATTTATAATTATACTCATTCATAATTAGAATCACTTATAATTTTCTTTAGTGATATGTTAACTCATCAAGATCACCTAAAAGCCTATAGAAGGGTGTCACACTGATATATGATATCTAATGCTTGGGAGGGAGCAGCAAGAGCTGACTGAATACCACCACCTGGTTGAGACTCATGCTTCTCAATGAATGGGAGATAAACTTTAGACAAACAGATAGACATACATGGAAGTGAACACCAATAAAATGCTTTTACATTACATGTTAACTCACAAAAATCATCTGTTGATGAGACTCCAAGCAACCAAGTAAAGAGAAAGATTCAACCAGTCAGCCTACACCAGCTTCCATGACAGACTGCCCTGGAAATGCAACCTGAATGAAGAGGCCACCACGTCACAACATAGATTCCCACTAAGAAGGGGCCATTGTGGGCCTCCCTATGAGCAACTCTCTCGGAGATCCTGATGCACTGCTCTTCCTAAAGAACAACCACCACTTAGTAATAAATCATCTACATGGGATGCTTTGCCATCTTAAATGTCAAGTAGTACAACCTCCCAAAGACAGATATCTCTCTATAAATAGGGTCTCATGCAGTGTTGATCCACCAGCATTGAATCCCACAAAGTTCTGTGTCTAACCAGGGGACCCATTTCACAATAAAGCATGTAGGAAAATTGGCTCAAGATCAAAGGTTCTTTTTTTCATGGTAGATCCTGCACCATGTGGAGGTAGCTGTCCAGAGACCAGCACATGAGAAGTCACTATCTGTGGTGGGTATCCCCAGAGATGACTCACAGTGACCTATATGTCCTTGTATTCATGCCCTGTGTAATCTCCTTCCCTGGAATATCAGTTGGATATATTGACACACTTCTACTACAATAGAGCAGAGATGGTGTGGTATCCCTTCAGAAATACTGGACTGTAAGAAGACACCTCTCTCTCTCTCTCTCTCTCTCTCTCTCTCTCTCTCTCTCTCTCCATTCGCCATGCAAGAATCTGGATTCCATGCCGTGAAGCCCTTAAAGAGGCCAAATGAGTAAGCTGGCAACAATTTGAGCTTTAAGGTGCCTGCAGCTCCAGCTAACACCTTGATTGCAGCTTTATGAGAGATTCTGAGCCAGAGGAGCCTAGATTCCTAACCTAAAAGAAACTATGAAATTATAAATGTTTGTTGTTTTAAGCTGCTGAGTTTGGGGGCAGTAGTTAGTGACTACACCTTACTGTCAGAGGTAATTAACCCTGGCTAGCAACAGGAAGCAGGATGATTTGGGACAGTAGGATTGGAGAGGAATTTAGATAAGTACAGGTGATACAGGCTGCCTCCTGATAGTTCCTCACCTCACTATAACTACAAACAGGCAAGCATAGCAACTCCAAGCCAAGAAAAGTCTCACTTAGAAATAAAGGTTTTGGGTCATACTCCCCGGTCAGCAACCCAGTCCTGGCAAGATGTCAGATGAGAAGGGAAATTTTGAAATATTTGAGGAAGGAAAGGATGAGAACCATTTATAGCCCTGAAACCATGGCTGTGGTTCCTCACTGACCTCTCTCCAAACTTTCTCTCTGATGGAAAATACCAGAAAGGACTTGCTCCCAAACACATCTAGAGAAAAGCATCTGTAATGGTGACAGGATGGACTGTGCTGGTCATGATTGTGTGCCCAGATCTCTAAGGCACATGTGTCACTGACAGCTGCTGTGCTCTCAAGGTCATCCCTGTCTATAAACAGAGGCCAGACTTCTTATGGACCTCCCTGGTTCCCACCATCTTCCAAGACTTCCCAAGCTTCTCACAGACTTCCCAGGCTTCCCACCATTCTCTTGAGCTTTCCATGACCCTCCCAGGCTCCCACGGTCCTCCCAGATTCCATACTCTTCTTTGGTTTCCAATGATCTTTCTAGAATTCCCACAGTCCTCTCAAGTTTCCCCTCTTACAGTTCTCTTCAGATTTCCTATGTTCCTCCAAGACTTCCAACAGTCTTCTAAGTTCCCCAAGATTCTCCCAGGCTTCTAAAGTCCTCCCAGATTTTCCACAATCCTCCCAGGCTTTCCACAATACTCTCTGGTTTCCCAGGATCCTTTCAGGCTTCCAATGCTCTTCCTAGGTTTTCTTCAGTTTTCCCAGGCTTCCCATGATCCTTACAAGGTTCCCATAGACTTCCCCAACCTCTACATTCCTCCTAGGCTTTCCACAGTCCTCCCAGGATTCTCTCAGTCCTCTTAGGTTTTCCAAGGTTTTCCTGAGCTCCTGTGATCCTCCCAGGTTCCCACCCTCTTCCCAGGCTTCCCATGATCCTCCCAGGATCCCTAATCTGACTGAGGATGGGAGATATTAAAGACCCTGGGAGCCAGCAGATTACTTTAGTGGCTTAAGCTTGTTCTAGGACAGCACGCTGATGGCTCACCTAGCCTCCACCTGCCTCCTTCACTTTCCTCAAAGACAATAAATCTCTTCCATGTTTAGTCTCCTTGTGGTGTCTGCTTCCCAGAGGACCAAAACTAACACAGAAATTTAAAGTCATTATTCTTAATCTGTTTTACATAATCTTTGA
This sequence comes from Dolichotis patagonum, assembly GCA_004027295.1. Taxonomy (NCBI): domain Eukaryota; kingdom Metazoa; phylum Chordata; class Mammalia; order Rodentia; family Caviidae; genus Dolichotis; species Dolichotis patagonum. Next base: position 10,954 of record PVJX010022456.1, read on the forward strand.
TTTGTTTTGGATTTTTGTTATTTTAAAATGATCTTAAAATAGTTTTAAAGTTTCAAAAAAAAAAACTTGTGAAGGTAGTAGAGAGTTCCTATATACCCTACAACCAGTTTCCCTTATTATCAGGTTCTCATGTTAGTCTGTGCTATAGACTGAATGTGTCCCCCTACAGTTGATATGTTGAAATGCTAATCTCCAGTGTGATTGTCTGACCCTCACACTAGAGATTAGAATTTCAAAAATTTGGAGGCTTATTAGAGGAATTTATGTCCTCATAAAAATGGCCCAAGGGAACATATTTGTTCTTCCACCATTGTGAGCACTTTAGTATTTAGAAACTGTGACAGTAAAGATCTTTTTCTTTAGTGGTGAAATCAAATGCCACACTAGATTTAAAGCAAAATGGAATAGATAAAATTCATTCCTGAGAACATTTCCTAAGATGAGAAATTATTAGAATTGTACCTGATGGTAAATTGAGGTCAGAGAAAAATTTTTTCCAAGATGTTAAAACTAATGATATGCTTTGTTGCCTCCTGGGAATGACCTGGCAAAAGTGAGACCATGATGATATGGTAGAAAGGGGAAATTTTATGAAGTTATACCAGTGAGTAGATGAGGCGGAACAGACAGGTACCATGAACCATACCAGTTCTGGGTTTTGCTATGAGGTGAGCCATTGGCCTGTGGGACAGACAGGAAGGCAGCCTACAGGCTGACGCCTGTGGGTGGCTGCCTTAGATGTAAAAGTCTGCTAAGACCTCTCCTGCTGTTTCTGTTTTCTCAGTAAAATTAGCTGGGAGTCTACCTGGTGAGAGCAAGAGGAGGTGTTTCGACTTGAGGGATGAAAAGAAGGTGTGAAATAATCATTTATGACAATGGAAAAGTCAAGGACTGAGGAAGTGAATGATTTCCTGGCAGCTGGAAGGGTTTACCTGAGGCATGTGGGTGTGGATGTTAAATAACATTTGAGCCTAAAACTAATTTTCCCATAAAGGCACAGAAATATGGGTCTGCCAGACCCATGTTTATTCTTTGGAGTATTTCTATTGATGAATTATTAATTTTAATTTTGAGTTTAGTATATTAAATAATGAGTATTTAGGAGGAAAAAATAACAAAAATAAAGCATTGATTTTTTTTGAGATAAAGTCTTGCTATGAAGTTCAGACTGGCCTTAAACTCACTTTGCAGCCCAAGGTGGTCTCGAATTTGCAGTGATCCTCCTGCCTCAGCTTCCCACGTGCTGGTATTACAGACATGCGCCACCACACCTGGCAAGTAATGGATTTTTAATATTTACCAAATGTTTATATAAAAACATCAAATTTTTCAACATCAACTGTCTTTTGCTGTATGAAGTCTAAAGAGAAATACACAAATTCTTATATGAGGTACAATGAAAATACCAATAGCACTTTACAAAAAAATCTTTACTTCAATTATCACACCTAAGGCAATCTGCACACATGACAAGAGCATGTTCCATACACATATATTACTTATGATGACAGCACATGTGTTTTGCTTTCCTGGCCTTTTTGTAGGACATACTTGACATCTCAGTAGTCTTGCTATTTTGTCAGGGAGTTCTTATTGTATAGTACAGTGTGTAGTTAACAGAAGCATAAAATACCTTAAAATAAATTATTAAATTCTTAATATGTGTTTAGAATAAACATCAACATTTTCAAATCAGATGTGTATCTGCTTACACCTAAGAGATAACATTAGAAATAAATTCCTGTATGAACTGCACTGAATATACCAATAGTACCTCAAAAGTAAGCTTTGCTTCAACTGTTACACACAAGGCAGTCTTCATGCATGACAGCTGCATGTTCCGTGATACACTGACAGCCCATGTGCTTAGCTTTCCTTCCCTGTACGGCACTTCTCCTGTCTTCCTGTTTTATCAAAAGCTTCCTACTATATCATACAACATGCACTTAGGGAAATAAGATATCAATAAAACTCAATATCAAATATATAATCAGTGCTTAGAATAGATATCGACATTTTCACATCGCTTGTTTGCTTATGAAACCTAACAGATAACATTGAAAATAAAAATCTATGTAAACTAGAGTGCAAACACAAAACAGAAATCTACCACAGAAATAAACTTTACTTCAATTGTCACACCCAAGGCTGTCTTCACATGTGACAATTGCATGTTCCATATAAGTATCACTTATACTGATAGCACTTGTGTTTTGTTTTCCTGTCCTTTCTTGTAGGGCACAGTTGACACCAATTTTGTTTTCCTGTTGTCCTAGTAGGTCTTTGTGATGCTGCACTTGCCTTTCACCTATCAGTTCACCAGTGTGCTCCATAATGTTTTTTGCATGGTTCCTAAGGCAGAAACCTTTTTTTTCTCTGCTATAAATGGTTTCTTATGAGTTCCAGTCCCAGTCTTCTAAGAAAATTTCTCCATGATATTTTTCACTTGTTATTTTCTATGTAAACTCCCCAACTATTTATGCCTCATATGTTTGTAATCAAGTAAAGCACAACCATTGGCCAATGCTTTGTGTTTCAAGTGGCATTATAGTTGCATAACTCATCAACAACGTCTACTCAACCTTTGGTTTTGTTGTAGAAAGTTTTCATCTCAGGCTCCCATTTTGTGGAGGTTTACTTATCAATATTCCTCCATCATGGAGTATTGTTGACATCAGCAGTACCAGTTTGTTTTTCTTTGCCATATATGAGGGTAATGTTATATTTCTGAAATCCAAAGATTGTACTATACAATTCTGTTTTGACATTGAAGCATTTCATTTGGAATGTATGATTTGTTCCTCAAAACAGTTCCTGCACTGGTCAACTTGTGCTCTGTTAGCAAATATAACATCAACTGAAAACTACTAAACCAATTGTCAGATGTCCTATTCCAATTAGTCTGGGAGATGGGAGCAACAAGTTTGTTCACAACATCATTCAGTTTATTACTATATGAGTTTCAGGATAAATGTCTAAATTGAAAGCATAATAAGTCTTTGCATCTACAAGATCATAAATTTTTATGACATGTTTAGTTTCATTATTTTTCAATAATCTTTTACATTCCTGTGATTACCTTGAGAAGTCCCTACTAAGTACAGCAGACCTAAGAATGCTTTCAGTTTAGCTGGTGAGGTATCATAATAAATACAGTTTTGAATACAGCTATTGGTGCATACAGAACATTTTACTTGCATTTCAGCCTTTGTGTATTTCACAGCATCTTGTAGCATCTCATCTGTTACAATTTTCCTCCCTAAATGGCAGTGCTGGCATTCTGTCTAATACATTTCACCCCTGCCAAGACCCGCATATTTGCAGACCTAGTTCTAACATCAGATCATTCCATTTGATTGCATGGCCATTTTGCAACATTTTGGCTAGTCAATATGTACTCACATTGTTTTTTTCTTTATCATCTGAATCAAGGACGTGTGTGTTTCCTATGTTGGTATCAGTCAATTCTTCCTCCATTTCACTATCACAGGGACTTTGGCTCACATGGTGAATGTCAAAGTCATCATCATCATCATCATCATCATCCACCCACACCTCTATTCTGTTATGAAAGCATGTATTTTACCATAATGGATCATATTCATCTTTCACCCATGAGTAATTTGATCATTCACTTTGATATTCTTCAAAGTTTACAAATGTGGTTTTTCATGCACCATCGTACTGAACTGGGCTAATAATTAGAGTCAAGTTTCACTAGACAGTCATCTGGAAAAACAAGAGACATCACTGAAGGCAGAGATGCTTGTGCCTGAGATGACTCAGTTGTTTAAACTAGCAGATCTGACAAAAGTGAGGGAAACCTGAATAAACCGCTTGGAGGCACCTGCTGCTCTTTGTCAAGTCACTTGCTTTAGTTGACTTTATAAATTCAACTACTTTAAAGGTCACATAACTGAGCTATACATTATAAGTTCCCACTAGCTTTTCATGACCTTCTGGCATGTCACAGCTGCCTATCCTGACTCAGGGTCTCGAAGGTCCCTTTGCTCACAGCAGTTGTAACTACAACCCTTCACTCAACCTGCAGAAGTGTCTGATGAGTGACCTTCTGATACCAGAAACCAAACTCCATCCTCACATCATGCCAACATCACCATCTTTTGAACATGCTGCCTTTAAAGACCGGAAGTTTGCTTACATGTGCACAGAGCACTGGATTATCCCCTTCCTACCTCTTCTCACCTTTCTCTACACATTGCACCCCACTATTTAAGTATCCTCTAAATACCCCTAAACTCTCCCATTAGGAAGGTATGTCTAAGGCCTTTCTTCTGTCTCCTAGTGTTGTGTCTCCTGAATAACCCTTTCTCCTTTGCAAAACTCACTTCAGTGTTTGACATATGTGGGCCAGGCAAAATGGGCCTGGTTCAGTAACACACCCATGAGCAGTACTTATTTCTCTTTCTATCTAATAAATAATTTTTCCAGTTTTTCCCTCTTAATATTCTTGTATTTCTTAGGTTTGCTATTACTTTCCATTTCCTTCCCTCCCCTTTCTTACTACATGTCCTGAATCCTCCCTAGACTCACTCTTCTCAATGTATGTCCAAGTCCAGTGAAAAGGCTCAGGCTAAAAGATAATCCAGAAGCCAGGCGTGGTGGTGCACACCTGTAATCCCAGCACTCAGGAAGCTGAGGCAGGAGGATTCCTGTGAGTTCAAGGCCAACCTAGGCTACATAGTGAATTCAAAACCAGCCCTGTAGGCCAGGGATTTAGCTTAGCAGGCATAAGTGCCTGCCTGGCAAGTGTGAGATCATGAGTTCAATCCCCAGTACAAAAAAAAAAAAAAAGACCGTCCCTGTAGTGTCTTCAAAATAAATAAATAAATCATAAATCAGGACACAACATGCTCTAGCTAGGACCCTAGCTTCATTGCAGTTATGCAAAGTATGAGCTGTTGATAAGACTTGTAACACTCTGCAAAACTTTCTTTACTTTCCATTTAATGTCATGTGAGTGTCATACATTCGTGTTTAATTTCTGTACTGCAAGATATTCCTTTATATGAATAGCCTACAGTGTATTATTCAGGTCTCCACGTGAGCACCTCCATTTTGCTGCTTTCTAATTTTCTGCTACTACCACTAAAGCTGTTATCAATATTCTCGTATTATCTCAGGTAGGTGTGGAATTTCTATGACACAATATACAAGAATCTTCAAGTTTACTTTATATCACCTGTCATCACTTATTTACATTTGTTCTTTATATTTATTATTACAATATATGTATATGTGGTTAATAAACTAAGAAGTATCTTATGGTAAACATTTACTTATGGTAAATGAAGAAGAAATAAAACATAGTCATTATTTTATTGTTAATGCAAAATTTAGTGCTGCACTTACCTTAAGATGTACTTCATCAAAAGAGTTTCAGGGGCCAGGGATTTAGCTTAGTGACTTAAGCATGTGCCTGGCAAATATGAGGTTGTAAGTTCGATCCCTGGTACACATACACACACACACAAAGATTTTTCAAAATTCTCATTGTAATAACAATAAATGTACTCCACTTTATACAATGATATAATTCATGACACAATTAATTTATTGATGAATTATTATGCACTAATACTTTGTTGAGCATTGGAAGCAGGAACAGCTCAGTAAACATAGTATTCAATGTCACAGAATGGAAAATAATGAGCAGTTAACAAACACAATACATTCAATAACCTAATTTTTTATATTTTCCTCTGTCGTGAATGTTCATTTAGACATAGTGTTGAAATGCTCATTCTTAACTGCTTTCGGCTTGTGAGATCCCTAAGGTCAGATAATGCCAATTATTTATAAACCAAGTATTTTTCATAGTGCCTTGGAATATGTATGGTGAATAAGAATTTATTGCATTCTCAGATTAATTCTGCATTGGAAGTTTTTCATGGGAGTCAATCCTGAATGGTAAGTGTACAATAAAGAAAAGTTGCTGATCACAAATAGCTCTCCAAGATCCTCTCACTAAATCCCTGCTCGATAAAATGCTACCCAGAAGTGATGATTATACCAGTTGCATTGGAAAAGTGAGATTTGATTGTGTAAATAACAATGCTGGGCAAATCCCCAGAGCTGCAGGGTACCTCTGAGAGGCAACTGAAAAGCAAAGGGAGGCCTTCGGGTGCCCTGGCCAGCTCACCTGTCCCTCCACTGTAATCAGTCTTTAATTGGCTACTTCTCCTCCAAGACAGAGAACCCTGGAGATTGCTCTCCTCATTACAAAACTTGCTTGAAACTTTTAATAGCTGCATGCATTCTGAGAACATGTTAACAAGTTCTCCTCCAAGAGCAAATCCCTGTGGACAGGAGAAGACAGGATCATCATTATCAGCAGTGCAGCTCTCATAATCACCGTAATGAGATCTCCAGGGCTCCCATCTTTCCAACTTCCATGAAGAATACAGAAGTTGGAAAGTGCCCTCCTGCCTGCTCTGATTTTATGTAATGTCCACTGACCTCATTATCCAGATTCCCCTAAGGTTTCCCAGTTATCCAGAGGAAACCACAGGAATAGTGTAGCTGTATTTCAGTTACACCAGAAAGCAGAAATGGCCCAAGAAAAACTATGGTTTATCAGTAAACCTAACCATTTCTCAGTCTTCAGTTCTTCTAGTTTACCATTTCATGTTTCCTTTCTCATCTCGAAAATATAACTGTCAGGGTTAAGAGGTCCACCATTCAGTGAACTGATAAGGTGACTATATTTTCATTTCAGGTAGAAACCCAGAAAACAAGGGGAGAAATGTCACTCAAATTGCTGCATTTTCATCTCTTAGATTTATTAATTTTAGGCTCATAAAAATTACAAAATATTCAAAGGTAGAGCAATACACTGTTATAGCTGGCCTTCTTCTAAACTTACACCATTGCCTTGAAAATGGCAAGACAAAAATGTTAAAGTAATTTGTCAACAGTAGTTTGTGTACTTTGAGTAGTATAGCATTTATGGGTTGCCTTTGAACCCAACAAAAACAGAGCAAAGTTTTAAGTTAGAGGGAATGTACAAATAGCAATGAAAACTGCCAGATTTCTCCAATGCATTTGTGATCAATTCTCAGTTTTTCAAATAGTTTTTCTGACTTGATGGTGAAAGCATTTTCCTCTCTTTGTCAATATGTGAATGAAGTGACGTTATTTATTTATTTATTTGTTACTGGGGATCAAACTCACGATCTCGTGCTTGCCAGGCAGGTGCTTGTGCCACTGAGTGAAATCCCTGGCCCGACATTATTTATTTTCTACCAAATTTCTAGGCGTTGTGAGGCAATGATGGAGTGTTTAATTTAGTTATGTGGCGGTCAGAGCGGTCAGAGCCCGGGCAGCTGGGGAGCCCTGCACCGAGTGACTTTGTGTCGCGCTCAAAGATCAGGCTCCAGCGCTCATCCAGGCCACTGAGTGCAGTAACTTCGTGCTGCAGTATTGATGCATGATCTGTGGGAGGTTAGCACTACTCTATGCCCAAAAGTAAGCATTGGTCACATTGTTTTTATTTAATTCCAAGCATTTATTTAAATATTAAAGAAAGATGTGATCACAGCATATATTTTAATGCTATGGTTACTTATTAAGATTTTTGGAAGAACACAAAGCAGAAAATGAAAAGCTGCTTGTTTCAAACTCCAATTATTTTTATATATTTACATAAACCATCGGACTTCAGAAATAGAGATGCACAGTGTGTGAAATTCTAAAACATTTTTAAATTTTTAACATATCTAATATATAGTCCTTTAATAACTTTGATTTTAATATAGAATAATTTAACATAATCTTTAATCTTTTTAATATAATTTAATGCATTTAATGAATGTATTTGAAATATTTACAATATAATATGCTTAAAATGTATATCACATATTTCAGTTTTGCTTCCATATCAAGAACACACATCATCTTTTTGGTTATTCATTTGTCACTATATAAATACGATAAAGGTCATTACTCTGTTTTGTTTCCTGGCCACGGTGTAATTAAGTTCTACTTACATCTTTCTGCACTTATGCAAATATATTTAATGTATTTCTGGAAGGGGAATTCATGGTTGAAAATTTGTGGATTTATCCAACTTTCAAAAATTTGATAAACTATTCTCCAAAATTTTTAACATACAATGTAGAAGGATGCTATTTTCTCAAGCCTTTACAAACTAAATATTACCAAACTGAAATGTATTTGCAATATGATGTGTAAAAAATAATGATGCATGATTGTGTTAATATTTGTTTAATTAGTTGTATATGAGACTGAAAAAATACTACATGTTTTGGAATCGTATTTGTACTACTTCAGTTGCCCTTTGTCTTGTTCACATAAATGCAGTACAATCTTTATTTATTTGTTGGAAAAACTCCTTGATCACTAAAAACACTTGCTATCTGTCCCACATCTGTGTTATAAATATTTTTCATTGTTCTCAAAACTGTGAGTGAGATTTATCTGGGATTTATAGAGCCATCGCAATTTGTTCACTGGCCATAGTCTTTATTTTTTTCTTCATTCTTATTTTTATAAGATATAACATTTAGTCTAGATAATTTATAAGTATGTTCTGCTTCTGAAATGAGCTGTAGTTTCAGTTGTGAGTTTCAAACATCATTCTGGAGGAAACTCGTGGTCTCACTTCGGTGACTGTGCTTAATGTTTGTTTTAGCCATACTACAGCCTTAAACCATGGCTTTCATCCTTAGTTTCACTGAGTCCATGTTATTATTCTGGAAGTTCTTGGGGGTCAATTTTACTTTGGCCTAAAGGTAATCAATGTGATTTATTTTTTCTGTTTGAACATAAAGAACATCAGTTAACCAAATTTCATGTATTTACATCCACTAGTTTTACCAGCCTATACTGCAAATACAGGTTAGAAATCGAGTGTCAACAACAAAAGTATCATATCCTTTTGGATTACCATTGTGAAAATTATACTAAAGTATAAAGAAATTTTAAATTATTTTCCCCCAAAAAAAGGCTAATCTCAGTGTTTCTGTTCAAGGGTAAAGAGGTGTTCAAAAGCTGTTTGTATTTGTGCTATGTTGCCTGACATCTCTTTTGTCCTGGCAAACACCAGGAATGTTTTACCATAGGAATAATGGTCAAATCTTGAGGACATGAACGCTCATGGCCCCAGAGGAAAAATAAATCACCCAAACAGTTTTAACTCCCAATTTTCTGATGCTATTTCCGTATTTCCCCTAAGAATATTCTCAACTGCAGTACCAACTAACTACCCAAAGGGGTGTGTGGTATCCATGGCATCAACAAGAAAACATGTTATGCCGACTTCCACCTGCATCACTGATACTTAGCAGCTCGCCCAGGCCTTTTCCACCTGAGTCTATAAGAGCTCCTTCACGTACACTGGCTGCTTTCTGAGGCGGGCAGGAAGTCCCTGGCCTAGGGCTTTGGTTGACAGCTCCAGAAATCCTGTGCAATCTTAGTTATTTGGTTCCAGTGGAGGATTGACAGAGGAAGGACACACATTCTGTCCTCTAATTGCCTCTTTTCTCTGTAATCTAACTATTCCAGAGCAATCACTCCATTTTATCTTCTTTCAGAAGCAGTGCTATACCAATACTTTTATCAATTTAATCAAATTATAAACAAAAAGGAAGCAAAATGTTTTTATGCTTTTATTTTCAGGAAGAAACTAGGTGCTAATGCATAGAAGAGAGTTTGGGGTTTGACAGCCTATTTCTTGACCAGTTGAGGTCTCTGTATCCACTTCCATATGATTTCTGTTGTGTCTGTCTCATAACCTTCTTACTTTCTACCTAACCAACTGTATGAACTTCCACAAAACCCCAGACAACAAAGCAAACCACAGGAAAGGAAAAAAAATCAACATGTATTCTTCCTGTATCCCTTGGGAAAGTTGAAACCAAGTAAGTCTAAAGGACTAGAGAAAATGAGGACATTGTCATTTTACATTGATGAACTACAGTGTCTGTGGAAGATGAACTGACTCTAAGAAGGTCAGTACTGAGAAGTTTTCACCAAAGACAAGGTTTTTATTTGAAAATCAAAAATCTCTGACAACATTAAGTCATATTCTACCCCCATTTTTCCCAGGTTATTAATCAAATATACTGTTATCAGAAGCACCCCATAATTGTCTAGATCACACAGTGGTCCAGGTATTTTGTAATATCCATTTAACAACTTTAGTGTTGTCATTTACGCTCACGTTACCAAAGAATCAAGATGACTAAAGGCAGGAGGTGCTCCTGTCTACAGCTGCCACTCCAGGTTTACACTGCTTTCTGTCCCCTAGATACCATCCAAGTAGCCTTGAGTCCAGTTCCAAGTGTGTTCTGTATGAATCCAGCTCTCTTTATTCGTGTTAGCCATATTAGGGTCGGTCTTCTATTAATTTAGTTTTTTAAATTATCCTTTATGCAGCACATTCTCCTCCTTCCCTCTGTTCATTCCTACTGCTGTGTGCTTCTCTATTGGTTGTCCAGATGTTTCTAAAAGGATAACAGAAGACAAAACATACCCAAAGTTGCTGCTTTATTTTTAGGTAGACTATCCTGTCTAGCTTTGGCAATCGAGGTTGCAGAATTCTGTAACTTAGAAAGAAATAGGTGATGGAGATCTGAATTGACAGTATTTGACCAAAATGAAGATCCAGGTATATAGTAGATAGCATTATATACTCTAAGCAAAAAAGTGGCATTGACCCCAGGAAGTAAATGCACACTTCCACCATGCTGAGGCGTTACAATAGGTTATAAGGAGATGTTATGCAAAGCAATAACTTCTCTGGTACGAGTTCAGCCCTGGTTGTCCCTTTTGCAGGTCACTGTCAACTTTAAAGGCATGTGGAGAGTGATAGTACACCTAGTAACCTTGTCAAGTGAAGAAGAGTTGAAGGGAAGTGGATGTCTTACCCTAAACAGAACAGGATTGGTAACTGCCTATAAGTGTTAGCAAACAGGGATTAGATGTGCTATGTTTTAGAAAACACAAACTACTTGAACAACTATTTCCAATGATGACAGTATGTAACTTATCAAGTGGCGATTTCTTAGTGTTTTTGTTTTTGTTTTTGTTTTTTTGTTGTTGTTGTTGCTGTTCTTTTATTTTTTTCCCTTTGGAATTCTGTATTGTTGCTACCCTTTTTCTATTTTGTTTGTTTGTTTGTTTTTTTCTCTTCAAATAAAATTTAAAAAAAAAGAAGAAAGAAAATACAAACTAAGTATTGTTCCCACCCCGCCAACTGCACAGATGAGGAGACAGCAATGGGACAACCCAACAGCAGCACAGAGCACGGCTTCATCCTGGTGGGTTTCTCAGACCGTCCTAGACTGGAGATGGTGCTCTTCATCGTGAATTTCACTCTGTATTCATTGGCTGTGCTGGGAAATTCAACCATAATCCTCCTGTGTATATTAGATCCTGGACTCCACACCCCCATGTACTTCTTCCTGGCAAACCTTTCCTTTCTGGATCTCTGCTTCAGTACCAGTTGCATCCCGCAGATGCTGGTAAACCTCTGGGGCCAGGACAAGACCATCAGCTATGCAGGCTGCGTGGCCCAGCTCTTCTCCTTCCTCTCAGTGGGGGGCATCGAGTGCATCCTCCTGGCCATCATGGCCTATGACCGCTACGCCGCAGTCTGCAGACCCCTGCACTATACAGTCATCATGCACCCCCGGCTGTGTTTGCAGCTGCTTGCTGTGGCGTGGGGGAGTGGACTGATCAATGCCATCGTCATGTCACCACTGACAATGACTCTGCCCAGATGTGGCCAGCGCCGAGTTAACCATTTCCTTTGCGAGATGCCAGCCCTGATCAAGATGGCTTGCGTGGACGCTCGCACCGTGGAAATGCTCGGCTTCGCCTTCGCTGTCCTCATTGTCCTGCTGCCCCTCGCTCTCATTCTTGTCTCCTATGGCTACATTGCTGCCGCCGTGCTGAGAATCAAGTCGGTTGCCAGGAGGTGGAAGGCCTTCAACACCTGCAGCTCCCACCTCACCGTGGTCTCCCTGTTCTACGGGAGCATCATCTACATGTACATGCAGCCCGGAAACAGCTCTTCCCAAGACCAAGGCAAGTTCCTCACCCTCTTCTACAACCTGGTGACCCCCATGCTGAACCCGCTCATCTATACTTTAAGGAATAAGGAGGTGAAGGGGTCCCTGAAGAGGGTTATGGGGAGACAATAATGAAGGGCAGAGGTGTATATGAGCTATGGAGTCCTAGGGAGAATATTTGCTGCTAGTACATTTAATTTGTGCATGTAATAAATTTATCCAATGAATCAACCACTTGTGGCTGTTTCTTCACACGGATAAATACACTGAGTTGCTGCCCAAGTCATCATGAATCAACCATGTCATTATACGTGATATGGATAAATCTTACCAAAGTAAGATTCACTAAAAAGAAAAGTCTCCGCAGAAAAGTACAATGACTCTGACATAAATATGAAAGATGCAAATTAAAAATTTAAAATCAGCTCACAAAAAAGTATAAAATGTACAAATTTAAAAAGAATAATGAAATGTTGAACATACAAATGGAGGTAAAACTTGCTTCTTCCACTGTGGGAGAGAGAAGTTGGTTCAGTATCTGACAGAATAGAATTTAGATGACACTGACAAGAACCTTTTTACACTGTTATCTGCTATCAATAATCTACAAAGTTATAATACATCTATCACTGAACCAGACTCACATAACCTGGGGATCTGCCCTCAAGAGTCAACACAGTGCATAAAATCTTCCCTACAAGCTAAACTACATGTTTTATTTATAGTATAACACTATAGTATAACACTATATAGTCTGAAGCCTTTTAATAAAAGGATGTCAGTATTTTAATCTGATTTTTAAAGTAGTAAATCTACAGTTTAAAGAAACTATGTAATTACCTCAGGTCAGCAAAGTAAATAGCTAGGATTGCAAAGTGCTCTGTCATTTTCTTGGATAACACTGCTTTTGCTCAGTGGTGTTTCATGCATTCATAAGCATAGTGGACATGCTACAGCCTTATGAGAGAGCTCTCAGAACTTTTAAGCTCATTTATTTTATTTGTGCCATTGATACCGTGCTATCACTCACTACCCTACATTGCCCTATGCATATCTCCTGTTAAATTTTCCCTGTGCTTCAGTGGCCAAATAAAACACTTATAAAATTGACTGGGATATTTTTATATAAAAAGATGGTGTCACTCCTTTTCACCTATGGCAATTTCATACCCTGAGATGACAGTTTTTCTAGTTTCTATTACATGTGTATATTTTAATGTTTTCTATTGAATCTTATGTTCCCCGATGATAAGATCATTTATTTCTCAATTCATCTAGAATCATCCTAAGTGTTAACTTGCTATTAAAGTGCCTTAAAGATACTACATGAGTAAATAACATCTTGTAGTGATTATTTTATATAAATGCATTGCATTTATTCACCATTGAAGGTTGGTTATGACTACAAATCATATACATTCAAAGCAAAGATTCTGAATCACATGTAAAAAGTCTCCCTAAGCCCTAATTCTTTTTAGGGACACCAAAGTAACTGCATCAAGGGAGTGATTACCTACCTAATTATATACACAAGCACATTCCTGGACACTGTGGGACAGAAGCCTTTCACAGAGATAAGCAAACATTAGGATTTCATCTCTATAAAATTTCCTCACTGAGAAGTATAATTAGCACTTTGAGCCCAAGACAGATTTTCACATCACTGTAAATAATCAGGCCAGATGGTGTTCACTCTACTGCAGTTCAAACATCTGATGATCAAGCTCTCTAACCCTTAAACAGCAGCTCAGTTCATTTGTATGCTGTGAGCTCCTTGCCATGGGGTGGGTTTTGTAATGCCTTCAACAAAAAATATTTTCACCTCTATGCAGAAAACTAAGAATATGTATTGGAAAAATTAAAAGAAAATCTAGTTAAATATGAAATAAAACATGCATATTCACTGGAAGGCTTGGTATTTTAAGATGTGTATTTTTCCAGATTTATGTATTAATATTCTCTCAATTAAAATCCAAGCAAGATGATTTTCATTCAGATCTTGACTAGGTGATCCTAACACTTAAATAAAAATGCAACAGATTGGAGGACTCAAAATAATATTGAAGAAGAAAAACTACTCAATAAAAAGACAAGGGCACAGAATACAGAACAGACCAATAGATCCACACTAATCTATTCACTTGATATTTTTAATGTTAAAGCAATTCAATGAAAAATGAAAATTCTTTTCAGTAAATGAAGCTCATAACTAAATACTCATTTAGAGGGGGAAAGCTATTCAACCCTCCCTCACAATGTACACAAAAATTATACTGAGATGAGTCATAGAGGTAAATGTGAAAGCTAAACCCATAAAGTGTTGTTCTTGTTATCACTAATAAACAAGTCACTCCATGTTTTAGAAGTATTAAAACAATCATTTGCAGTATAAAGATTGTGGGGGTTAGGAATTTGAATGTGACTTTCCTATTTTTGCTCCATGACATCTGGAGGCTCAGCTAGGATGGCTTGGAAGGCTGAAATGGCTGTGACAATTACTCAAGGTATGTGTCAGGGGCCTCATTTCTTCTCCACACAGCATCCTTAGGGAATGAAACACTCACGCAGCTGATGCCTGGTCTGGGGATGATAACAGGTGACTGTGCATGGGGACCACCTTCCCACGTCATGGTGGTCTCGGGACAGGTAACTGCTGACATGATCCGGATTCTGTATAACTATGGTGGAAGTTTTAAAGACTTCTTATGACCAAGCCTCCAAATTTTCAGAATGTTTGATCACTGCATTTTGATGGCCAGCCAAACTCAGGAGGAAAGAAATTATATCCTTCTTGTTATTGGGGGGATAGCATTATGTGTGCAAAGAGTGAACAAATTGGTGAATATCTTGTAGACAATTTACCTTAAGCTTGGGAAAGATAACATAGAAAAATGTCTTTGGGGCTGAGGATGTTGCTCTGCGGTAGAGTGTTTGCCCAGCAAGGAGAAGCCACTGAGTTTGAACCTCAGAAGAGTTTTTTAAAAAAATAAAAAAAGTCTTCATAGCCTCAGATAAACAAAGATGTCTCAAAGAGGACACAAAAGATACTAGCAACATGTGCCAGGAAATGATAAATTTAGATGTGTCAAAACTTAAAACGTTCATCAAAAGATAGTGATTTTGGTAGACTCATGAGGTGGCCCTGAAGTCATGCGGTGAGAGACAGCTGTGCCCAGGAGACCTTGCCTAACTCCTCTTACTGCAGATCCACATTTGAGGTAACCATGAGCCAATCAGTCACATGCACAGCTTAATCCACTCATTGACCCAGAATCATAATCACCATTTAAGGCTTTTACCTGGTCCCACCTCTTAATATCTCATAATAGTAGTTTCCTATAAGGTTAATTATATGCTGTCAGTTATTTATTGCCACATTAACTAAGCATCTCAAAGTTTATCACCATAAAATGTAATCTTTTAATTGCTTATGAGTCTCTGAGCCAGTACTTTAAGTTCAGCCAGGAGGTTCTTGTACCGGTCTTGACTGTGGTCCTTGTGCACAATATACTTGACTGGGACAAGATAGTCTGCACTCACTTTACTCACTTGACTGGTCCCAGCTCTTGTTTGGGATATATGTCTTCACTGAACTATCCCAGGCTGTTTTGCATGTCCTAGATAGAAGCGTATCCCCAGTGTGCAGGCACTTTTTAACTTAAGCCTATATCATGTTTGTTAATATTCCTTTGGCAAACTGGTATGGTTAATGTGTATTTCAATGTGAAAATAAAAAGTAGGTTATTACTTAAAAATACACTATGGATACATATCCTGTAACCCAATAACTTATTTCCAAGGCATATACCCAACAAGAATTAATAACATATATCCATTGAATGCTTGCAACATTGTCAGATTCCCTCAAAGGCCACCATATAAAACTGTTGGTAAATGTTATGGCTTGCATTTAAATGTCCCCCCAAAGCCTCATTGGCTCATAGGTGGGGCTTTTAAAAGGTGGCTAGATCTAGGCCTTGTGTGCATAGATTAAGGTTCTGAGGTAAATACATTCATTGTACCTTGGATTAGCATAGCTCTAGATATTGATAATGGTAAGACCCACCTTGAGTATGGGTGGCACCATCAAATAGGTTTGTAGTACGGATGGAATAAAAAGGAAATGAAAGAAGGCTGTTGCTTCATTGATTCCTGCATGTCTTGCCATGGACAATTTCTCACCTGCCATGTGCCTCTGCCATGTGCCACCCTGCATTGGAACCAGCTGACTATGAACTGAAACCTCTACAAACTGTGAGGTAAAATAAATTTTTCCTCCTTTAACTGGGGGTGTTGGGTAGTTTTTCTCAGCAATAAGAAAAGCAACTAAGATTTTGTTATCAAAGAAGTGGGATTGTTCTTGTGACTCCACATGATCATATGGCTTAAAAGCCATTGGAACTGGCTTATAGAAGAGTTTGTAAGGGTTTGGAGACGCCAACTGAAGAAGCATCCTTGGAAGTCTGTGAGCCAAGATTGATGGGAGATTCTAGTCGGAGTTCAGAATACCACAATGTTGACTACAATTCAGCTGGAAAAGACTAGACCCAAGAGGTTTAACTTAAGAAGAAGGATGCCAGGCTGGGGATTTAGCTCAGTGGCATAAGCACCTGCCTTGCAAGTGCATGGTCGTGAGTTCAATTTCCAGTACCCATTAAAAAAAAGAAGAAGAAGGATGCCATTGGCAGACTTAAGACCATGTGTGTTATAATCTGGCCAAAAATTTGTCTGAATTTTGTTTATGACCAAAGACTATGCCTGAGGGTCACAGTATGTGATGCAAGCTAATTAATCTGGTAGAAGTAGTCTAATATTGAGGCTGTGGCATGGCTACTACTGGGGGCACTGAGCCAAATCTATATTGAGAATCAAGAGCAAAGGACCTGAGTTCGGGAGGTGGAGGCTGAGCCAGGGACTGACGGCCTGGTAGATCATATCCAGCCCCTGAGTCACAGGACAGTGGCCCGGCCCGAGGTTCCGTGGGCTCCAGTCCATCACGCCCAGCATCTGCCTTACAATTTAGGGAGCCAAGACCCCACAGAGGGGAGTTAGGGCCCTGCAGGGTGAGTCCTGCCACCCCAAGGCAGGCTCCTGGAGAGCTGGCAACCTGTGCTCCAGGCAATTGAGCTTGGGCTAGCTACCGGGTACACTGGACCGAGTCCCAAAAGCTCCACAGCCTTAGTGCACTATGCCCAGTGCCTTTCTCTCAGTTCGGGAGGCAGAGGCCAAGCTGGTGGCCTGACGGCCCAGTGTGGGCTGGCCTGGGGAGAGCTTAAAACCAGCACTCCCAGCGGCTGAGATCATAGCCCCTAGGACATGGGACTGTGGCCCGAGGTTCCGTGGGCCCCAGTTTATGAGGCCCAGCTTCCACCTTTCAATTTAGGGAGCCAAGAGACTGTTGGGGAGCCACCGCTGCTCCAGGAACTGAGGGTGCAAGAAGTAATTCACCACACATCCAGAAGAAGCTTTGGAAACTGCTCAAAGCAAGGAAATATAGAAAAATGACAAAAGGAAAGACCAAAAGGCAGGTTCAAACTCCAGCCCACCCCAAGAAAGCTTAGAAGCCATGTACATAGAAGACAAAAAGAAGCCATACACCTGAAATGTCTGAGATGATATCAAATGAAATAAAGATGCAACTAGGGAAAGCTATGGAGAAATTCAAATCAGAAATACTTGCCCAGGTAAAAGAAGAATTGATAAAAATAGTGAAAGAAATGGTGAACACATCTAGTGAAGACATAGCTAAAAAATTAGAGGAACAAAGCAAACAGATAGAATCCCTGAATGAACACTATAAGAAACAAACAGAATACATAAAGCAGATTCAAAGAGATATACAGGAAATAAAAAATGCTATTGAAAGCTGCCAAAACCACCTCAACAAAAGTGAAGATAGAATTTCAGACCTCGAAGATAAGATTGCAGCCAGTGAACAGGAAAGACAAGATCTTCTAAAAATAGCAAAGAATCAGGAAATAACAATTCAACACCTGCAAGATGATGCAAAGAAAAATAACATAAGATTAATAGGGATAAATGAAAAAGAAGGGGACATCCCAAATGATATCAAAAGGATATTTACAGAAGTAATAGCTGAAAACTTCCCAAACATGAGAATAGAAACTGACATTTGGAAAAGTGAACCATATAGAACTCCAAACTGCCATAACCAAAATAAAACTACACCCAGACACATAATAATCACCATCCCAAAAATCCACCATAAGAACAGAATACTAAAAACTGTTACAGAGAAAAGAGAGATCACCTATGAAGGAAAACCTATAAAAATCACATCAGACTTCTCAACACAATGAAATCAAGAAAAGCATGGAGTGAAGTATTTCAGATCCTAAAGGAAAACCACTTCCAACCCAGACTGACATACCCGGCAAAACTGTCCTTCAAAATGGATGGAGAAATAAGATATTTCCATGACAAAGAACAGCTGAAGAACTTCATGAACACCAAACCAACCCTACAAAGAATACTGAAAGACATTCTAGATACACATGGGATAAAACCACCAAGCAAGGAAGACAATTAAACAGAATGGAAAGCTAAAGACACAACAGCCGAAAGATAACATGTCAACAATAAGCCAAAAAAAAAAGCAGGAGTAGCCATCCTATTTGCAGACAATGTGAATTTCAAGCCAAGAATGATCCAAAGAGATAAATAAGGTCACTACATAGTAGTTAGGGGAACACTTCAAGAGGCAGAGATAACAACCTTGAATATATATGCACCAAATTCCAGAGGACCCAGCTATATAAAGCAAATACTAACAGAAATGAAAAATCAAATAAGCAATAACACAATTATTATAACAGGAGACTTTAACACACCATTGACACAAAGGGACAGGTCAACTAGACAGAAAATCAGCAAAGACATAACAGAACTGAATCACACCTGTGAACAAATGGACTTGATAGAGGTATACAGGGTGTTCCATCCAACAACATCAGAATATACCTTCTTCTCAGCAGTACATGGGACATTCTCTAAAATAGACCATATACTAGCCCACAGAACATATTTAAGTAAATGCAAAAGAATTAAAATTATCCCATGCAAGTTATTGGATCATAGTGCCATGAAATTAGAAATTAATGATAAAAGAAATTGAAAAAAACCTACAAACACATGGAAACTGAATAATACACTCTTGAGCAATCAGTGGGTCACAGAGGAAATTAAAGAAGAAATTAAACAATATCTACAAGTAAATGAAAATACAAACACAACTTACCGGATTTTGTGGGATGCAGTGAAAGCAGTCCTAAGAGAAAAGTTTATTGCAATGAGTTCACACATCAGGAAGACAGAATGAACACAAATAAACAACCTGATGCTACAACTCAAACATCTAGAAAAAGAAGAGCAAGCCAAGCCAAAAGCCAAAAGAAGGGAGGAAATTATAAAGATCAGAGCAGAAATTAATGCAATAGAGACTAAGAAAACAGTACAAAGGATCAATGAATCAAAGAGTTGGTTCTTTGAAAGAATAAA
>PVJX010022457.1:0-30538 GCA_004027295.1 Dolichotis patagonum
TTTGTTATTTTTGAGACAGGATCTCACTGCATTGCCTAGGGTGAACTTGGATTTGCTAGCTCCTGCAGCAGCTTTCCAGAATTCTGAGATTAAAAATGTGTGCTACCATACTAGGCAAAAGCTTTAATGTTCCTTAGAACTAATATGATTTCATTTCTCATATTCTGGCTGAAACTTTACCACCTAAAACCAATAATTAGTTCTCACTACTAATAACATAGAAATAATTGAGAGAGAAAAAAGTTAGCACAACAATGCATTTTCCCATACAAAATTCTCAGCTCAATTTCCAATACAGGAGTATATGAATTGACTTATTTTATTTACTTCTTAATGACTTACATACTTTGTGAAATGCTTACATATCTGGTCTCCTCCATCTCTTTCTCTCTCTGACTAACTCCACACTGTCAACAACTATACTCTATGCACTGAGCACCGTGAAAGGCAGCTGTACTGAACCTTGACCTTGGCTTTGGGACAACTGACCATTAAAGAACACCCAGTGACATCATGACAATGTCACATAATAAGGAAGTCACATATTATAGGACTATAGAGTGACAGATTTTAGGCCAAGAAACAGGAAAGCATGGAAGTATAAAAGAAATTTATGGTGGATGACAAATCCACTGAAAATAGCAACTATTTATTCCATATCTTCTCTCTGCTGACAGTGTATCATGAATTACAAGAAAAAGAACTTTTATATAGCATAATGAAATTATAAAGCTGGAAAGAACCTTACATTTCATATTTTTTACCAGACCTTATTTTCTCCTTCAAATAAAATAAAAAGCAGATTGAAACCCCAGAACAGATAAAAATGGAAATTCTTATCACATCCTTGCTCAATCAGTTTCCTTTTATTCACTTCACTCTGCCCTAACACTCAGAGCAGTTCAGAAGAATACTTACCTATGAGTGGAATGCAATTTTTAAAAATTGAATCTGTTGTGTTCCAGATAAGAAATGGAAGAGCAGAGCAAAAAGATTAAGTGACTTAAATGATCAAAGCTGTTTACTAATAGAGCTGGAAATCAAAAGTAAGTCATCTAACTTCTGCATGCTGCTTATAAAGAATGTTAACAAATGCTGCCTTCATGTATTTTTTATTTGCTTTTTGTTTTTGGTCATAACTATGATGAATTTAACATCTTTTATTCTGAATCATCATGACTATGACGTTGCTAGTGACCAAACTTGTTGGGAACTGAAATTGCTGCTGTTTCAGTTGTTCACAACTGATGTTATTTCTCATTAGAATGAAAATATTTTGTGTGTCAGAATTTTCCATTGCTTTATTTTCATGCAAGCTCTTTCCATGTAAGTTCTCTATCATTTGTATGATCATTAGTTGATTTACAAAATTCTGACTCACACATATCTCATTCTGAAATGGTCAACATAAACCTGATTGCTGATCCAGGAAAATAAATTTAATAAGAAAAATCCTGTTATCTTTGCAGCTGTCACTTCTAATTTTAATGTAAATAAGTTTTAAACTCCATTTACTAGAATTTCCTTTAATTCTGATATTTGCAATTCTGATATTGCTAGCTATAGACTAATAATAAAGAATTGAAAAACACACTTTAGAGCCAAAAATTATACAAAATTGTTTTTAGTGAATAAATTATCTTTTCAAAAATAACTGTTTATCAAAGAATTTTTCCTTAAAAGAACAAAATATGACCAGTCTTAAACACAAAAACTTTGAGACCTAGATGAAAATATTGCTATCAAAATTGTGGGCAAATAAATTATGATCCAAGTTTACACTTACCAGTTGTGAATGAAGTGATCATGAAGTAATTCACATGTAAGTTTGTGTTTATTAAATGAAAAAAGCAAAAAAAAGAATTAGTAAATTAATGATAAGTCTATTCAATCGAGATGTAAAACACAACAAGGAATTCAGATATGTGGAAACCATTGTAAATGAATTATTTTTGAGAGGTTGACCCACTTAGACTTGGAATTGAGGTAAACAATTTGGAGAAATGTGATTATATAGCACAATACACATAGATTTCCTAAAAGTGTAAAAAATATCATATTGCTATAGGAGAGACATAATTGCTAACCTACTAGATGTCAGATGTGTTGAGTTCATGTCCCTTTAAATCAAAGAAGGCATTCCAAAGGACAAAGAAGTTTAAGAATAGTAAAGATTTATTGGAGACTAGAAATGGGGACTAGGAGTAGCTCCTGAGAAACAGAAGAAGTTCCAAATTGCTTGCAGCTGAGGTCATGTCTCTGCAATTGTTTTATAGCGCAACATCATGAGATAGGAACAATGTGGACCAATGTATAATTAACCAATTGGCTTACAAGTATAGCTGCCTAAGCAATATTGACTCAGTAGGGAAGCAGGACACGTAGGAAGGGCATATACATAGCATCGTGAACTTTGATCCATGCTCTAGAGTCCATCTTGGTTTTAGTCTCAATCTTAGTAGTTTTAGTCTTTTTTTTTTTTTTTTGTATCAGGGATTGAACTCACAGCCTCACACTTACCAGGTTGGCAAAAATCCTTGGCTCCTTTAGTCTTAATCTTAGCCTTTTAGTTCCAGTGGGTGAGAGAGGATGATCCATCCCTAGTGAGGAAGCCGTTTATTTCTATATGAAGAAAATATTATTTGTGTATACAGAAGGTCAAAGGTCAAACTGGAGACATTTGTAGGAAAATAGACACACCTGGACGATACGTTAAGTGAAATAAATCAGACACACTGTTAAATACCATATGATATCTGTCACCTGAGTAAAGCAAAGAACAAATAAGAGCAAAAAAGAATTGATGGAAACAAAAACACATTTTGCAAAGGGGAAGGAGTTCAGAAGAAGGAGAATAAGGGAAGGACGGGGAGGAAGGGAAAGTAGAAAGAAATAAAATGTGTTACTCACATGTACCAAGTTCACATAAGTAATGTAAATATTATATACCAAAATTATGAACTAAAAATATAAACAATGATAATGAAAATGGAGAAAGAGGTTTTAGAGACTGAAAGAGGGAGGGGAACAGGAAGGGGAAGGGGATTAAAAAGGAATCAAGTTATGTTATATGCAGACATCTACTCCCTAAACAAATGGAAACATGTGCTGCTGCATCCTTGTACTAAGAAAAATAAATAAACAGAGCAGTGCTACATCTGTTAAAGTTAAGAGAAAGAGAAAAAGGTAGATCATAGAAAACCAAGGGATAGATCTCTGCAAAAGGATTAAGAACAGGACAGGGAAGGGAAAGGGATGGCATTAAGTAGTAAAGTGTGTGTGCATGTGTGCCAGAGACCCGTGAGGAAGATAATCATTATGTACTGCAAAGATGAACCAATAAAATGTGGGAGGACCACCTGGATGACTCTCTTTGAATAAAGAACAGTTATCTCCACTTTCGCTAAACCTGATCCTATCTCCACCTACGGATATGTGCAGAGCTGGCTGGGCCATTTCTCTATCCCTTCAATTGGCTTCAAGCAATGTAAACAGGGCTGACTGTGGTGTTGATGCATGATCACTGAAGCTAGGCAGCAGTCACTGTTTCCACCCTGACTCCCCAAAAGCAGAACTGAGCTGGGCAGGGTGAGGGGCCACCCCTCCACGCTGTCAAGTAGGAGCAAGCCTGGAGATGAGAGACCATGACTTCCAGGGCAGAACAGTCTACACGTCAGAGCTGAAGCAAGACCCTAAGACACCAGGCATCCCGCCCCATGTTAGGTGGGTCAGTGTTTCTGCGTGTCCTCCATCTGCATGTTGCAGGGTGCTGTCTGGGCTCGTCTCCCGCCCAGCTCACAGCGCTGACCTCGTCCTCCCGTTCTCACAGTCACTCATCCTCAAGTCTCTCCTTTCTCAGTGAATTAAAATCCAGACCAGGCCCTGGGTTGAGGCCTTTGTTTCAGTGAACCACCATCTTGGCTGGAGTTAGGACTGGGAAGGGCTCTGTATAAACAATAAAATATAAAAAGGTAGGAAATGTTGGAACATACAGTTTTAGAGAAATGAACAAACAAAAGCCAAAGCATTTTACTAGGGAAGCTACAACATCTACACAGGAAAACAGACAAGGGCTGTGTACGCATTCCAGGCGTGTTCTGTGGATGGTCATAAACACTGTTTGAAAATGAAGATGGCAGGGAGGATGCTTCTTAGTAGAGAATTTAGTATTATAATGAGCAAAATTTGTTTTCTGTCTCCTGAATGAATGGGGCAGAATGACTTGCTGACCTTGGCTGGATCCTGGTAAGTTTCTCTAGAGTCTTAGATAAAAGGACAGAAAATAAAAGGAAGGTATATTAACAGTCTGGTAAGAGGCCAGTGGTTTTCCACCCGTAATTATAGAAATTTGCTCCTACAAAGGCCAAAGTAATGACTTAGACCAAGAGGTTCCCATAAGTTTCTCTAAGCTGTCTTTCAATTGTATAGTTCACATGACAAATACAAAATACAATGATTACCCACATTACATATGTTAATGTTTCTTACATTAACTTTACTTGAGAGTCAAAACCAAATCTATAACCAAAACTATTTTATTCTAAAATAAGATACTCATAGCTTAAGTATTACCTTTAACTGTATAGGTTGGTATGAATTTACATAATTTTGTGATAATGATGGTGATTAGAACAGAATTATTCTCATTAGAGTACAAACAAGCTTGCTGATCACTATGGTATTTCTAAACCTTAACTTAGTAAATACTAAAGTATTAAAATCTCACCCAGTTTACTATGTAGCCATAATTTATAAGAATAAATTCATAATAATCCTTTGGATTTCAGAGGTAATTTATGAGCAATATTCACATAGAGGATGATGATAGTTCACTCTCTATAACTCAGCGTGATTTAAATCATTGATTGCCTCATGTTTAATAATCATTTACTAATAATGAAATTAGTACTTCTATTCTTGGATAAAAGAATTAAAAAATTTATGGTAAATTTTTAATTTAAATATGAAAATCATAAGTATCTTCTTTTAACCTTTCCACTTGAGAGTGGTCTCTCCTTCCAAGTATTGTTAACTTCATGAAAGAATTTGATTCCTTTGAAAATGTTGAGGTAGTAACTTTGATTCTCTTCATTATACTGTGTCCTACTTGCCCAGCCAGATACCTCTCATGGTGCCAAGAACAGATCTAGAGATGTTTAGTTCTTCAGTAATTATAGTCACATCATTCACTGTCAAAGATTTGATTAACACATGGATAGAGGTAGTTACTTCTTATGATTTGCTACTTCAAAAAAAAAAAGAAATAGTTCACAAATAATTTTTAAGTCACAGAGTCTATGTCTGAAAGGATTACAGTCATTATTAATTAAGCAGATCTTACCCTGATTCTGCTAAAAATGGGTTTATGGAATAATTTATATATTCAATAATTTTAGTAAATGAGAAAAATTTATCAACAGTGGCAACACCTAATGAGACTGCACTCATTCCACTTACACCATAGATTTTAATGTAGTTTTTTCTCATGTGGTGAATACCTATTTAGAAGACAGAGACATAACATGCGCCACCTGCAGCAGTCAGGTTCCCTCACCTCGCTACGCATTTCCCGAGTGAAATGGGGGAAATGCTAGCATAACCTCATATTTCATGGAAAACTCTTGGTCCCTCAGGTTTGATCAGATTATCATCTTCAGGATCATTTTTTGCCACAGGGTTATTCGTCTGGTGATTTCAGCAGCCTCAGAACTTCAGTGTTTCAGGATTTTGAGTTTGTTTTTTGTACACTTGAGACAGGTCTCATTATTCAGGGCTGGCCTTGGGCTCACTTGGTAGCAATGATCCTTCTGCCTCAGCATTGCAGTTTTTAAAACATAGCATTACCTGTAGAAAAATACAGAGGTGGTAGCAAAGTAAAAAAATATACAACATAAATGTTGCTATTTTCCTTTACTTGTGAGCCAGTATGTGAAGAGAAAAAAGATGCTTCAAGAAACACACTTTTTATTCCTGTAATTCAATTCTTTGTCATGGAAAAATCTACCTATGTAGGTGTCAGTATTATTTGTTAGAAAAGTGGACACACAAAGATCACAGTGCTCAGCAAGAACTGTGTGCCAGCCTCACCTTTGGAAGCTCCACGGACTGTAGATGTTGTCATTGTACCAATAACTTACTAAATTAGAACCTCTGTGACTGGGGCCATATTTCAATTCAACAGCTCTGCTCTTAGAATTTATGATTCTTGATCCTTTTTCTAGCTTTGATTCATTTTTTTTCCTAAGGTTTTATAGTTTTATGAATTTTAATTAATAATGTAACAATCTAAAGAGACTAACTGAAAGACAAAAATTTAACTGAATACCTTCTTACGTTTGTCTGTGTGTGTACTGAGATAAAATGAGAGAGACAGAGACAGAAACAGAGAGTTCAATTTCAATTCTGTCCTACACTGGGCACTGTGCTAATAGAGAGTACAGAAATAAATAAATCTTATCTCAGATAGTGTATTCTATTTTGGATAACAAATCTAATGTTTAATCATAACGAAAATAGTTAAAGTTACAAATGGGACAGTCATTTAGAAGATTTTGATCTATCCCATGGTTATGAAGTTAAGGAATACCGTTACAAAAAATTAGGCTTTTCTTTCCACATAAAAATAGAAAGTTTTACTTTTACGCGTAAGAAAAGCCTGACATAAGCAAATAAAATATGCTGATTATGAAATTAGAAAGCATACTGCTGTTCATATTGTGAAGGACTTTGTATGTCTTTCAGCTTTTAATTTGATGGGCACTGGAAGGTGCTTGAACATTTATTATAAAGCGTGGAATCAACATTTACAACTGTTAAGAGTGTCAGCTGGAAATGAAAACAGACATATATGAGAGCTTACTATATGCCAATATTTATAGTAAGTAGCATTGTTTTTCATGTGATGCAATAACTTTTGGGGAAAAGTGCTATTTTCCAGCAGGCCCCCACTCAGGTTCCGAAAAACAGCACGCTCATCGGAGCAGATCTAGCTGCACATGTTCTTTTCTGCTCAGTTAGAGACGGGCTACAAGTGACGATGGCTATGATTCTCTGTGGGGAGCATTTCGGATTAAAAGGTCTCATAAAAATCATTATTCTAAACTCACTTTGAAATTACAACTAATTTTAGATCTATTTTCCTGTTGTCTTAGCTCAATTGCTATTTTATGCTAAGTATGTGTATGTGTAATCTTGAAATATAGCAGAACTGAAGAAAAAAGGGGCGATTACGGGCCTTTTCATATGCAAAAAGGGGGTCTCTGACTCTCCAAGAGTGACGCCCTTTTTCTACTCATCTGTGAGTGAGTACCTGGGTTATTTCCAAATATTGGCTTGTATGAACGCAGCTCTAACAAACATGTGTGCAATTATATTTCTTCAAGTCACTGCTTTTATTTTTCTGTGAATATACACTAAATTAGGAATAGCTGGATTCATGAGATTTATATTTTTAATTTTTAATGCAGCTTCTGTTTTCAATAATAACTTTACTAATTTATTCCCAGCATCTGTACACAACAGTTCGGTATAGTAAAAAATTGTTGTTTATTATATTGCATTGTATCCTGAAAATTTTCTGATAGTAGGCTTCAGATTTATTCCCCACCATAAATAACAAGGGTAACTACAAGTATAAGGAGTTGTAAATACATTGATTTGATTGATTCTAGTAATCATTTCACTAATTATATATATATATAATTATATATATATATATATATATATATATATATATACATGCTGTTCCATCATTCAGAAGGTTGAGGATGGTAATTCACAAATTCAATGCCAGCCTGGGATACATCAAAAGACCTTGTATTGAAAAACTGAAACAACTCTCATGATGAATATAATCATTATGTACTATAACATGTACTAATTCAGGTAAAAACTCAAACCAAAAAAACACATCAGGTTACACACCTCAAATGCATACAATAAAGAGCAAATTTGAGACAAAGAGCAAAAATTAAGATAATCTCAAATTCCAACAACAAATGAATAAATTACAAAATTTTGAGACTTTGAAATGTTATTATGATGTATTTTTGTATTGCTAGGGATCAAAGGAAATTTGCATGTTAGCCAAACTGCTTAACCCTAACTTTCTGATGTAGTTTTTAAAGCAATTAAAATTGAATTTTTGAAATGTTGTCTTAAAAAGTGCAGAAAACTTTATTGGTTGTACAAGAAATAATTTATAGTGCTTAACAAGGTGGGATCACTACTGATGAATTTATAAATGTGAAATTCATTAAATAAGAGACACATTTCCATTAATCTCCTTCAGAATTGTTCCTGAAGTTTGCACAACCTTGTCCCTTTATTGTCACACTTTCTGAAGTAGTTGCAGATGTTCTGTGAGAGTGACTTCAGTCACACTGCTATGGCTGTCATAAGGCCCTGAATCCACTCAGTGCATTTACCTTTGATTGTCATTTTCACTTTAGGGAAGAACTGGAAGTCACGTGGTGAATACTGTAGATGACGACATACCACAGTGATTTCATTTTACAGAGCCTGACATAGAAAATAAACTGTAAATTGCTTCTGAAAACTACAACTGTCAATAAGGGTATTCAAAGTGAAGGGCAGTGTGCTGAGGTGAATTAGTGGCAATGTGGATTTTGCTGTCAGATAATTTTTAAATTTTTAATCATTTACCATATATATCTGATCATTATATATAATGTACTACAAGCTGAATTATTCAAATGTATAATAGAGAATGGAGAAAACATGGAAAGAAATACTACAAAACATTAATATTGGAAAATAGTAATATGAATATATATATGTATATATATATTTTTTTACTGATACCAAAAATAATTTATTTTCTACAAAGAAAAAGAAATGCATATACATTCCTGGGCTACACATTAAACAAATATTAGTTCTAGGTGGAATGTTGATCAAAAATCCATAAAGAATCTTAAGACATATAGAAGAACCTAGAAAAATATCTGTACAACTATGTGGCTATAATTCTTAGAAGAAAACAAAAACTACAGACTATAAAGTAGATACCTAAAAAATTTGGCAAGGTTTATTTATACACTTTTGTTTATTAAAATGTGCAAGAATAAAGAAAAGTCACAAACTGGTTAATGATGTTTGAGATTATAAAATACTAATTAATATCATAATACAATTTGATATTATACAAATAAAAAACCCCAACCAATCATAAAAGATGTAAAAATTAATTCAGGGATGATGCATCCATCTATGCATTAAACACAGATCATCAGATCAACTGTATTAGTGTTTGAGGATATGGAGAATACAAACCAAATAAAAAATGTACAATTTTGTGAAAACTGAGTAAAATTAAATTGACAAATTAAAACAGATCTTAAATAAAACTTTTTATCACAGATTTTTTTAAAATTTCATTTTAAAGAGAAAAAATAATAACAGTGAAACAAAATTTCAAAACAAGAAAATTGGAGAGCAACAATGGTTAATACATTGCATATTGTTATCTGCAAAGTAATTACTCAGAGTACAGATATAAGCATGAAAAACTGACAAACAATGTTAGTACAAACATTTCCTTTAATGAACTAAGAGAATTTACTAGGGGGAAAGGAGAAAAACAGGAAGGAAAAAGGAAAGAAATATATATTTTTGTATATAATTCTCCTTTTTTGTTTTCTGTGTGATCTAATACACAAATTTTAAACTCTAAAAGCTACCAAAAGAGTGTACAGTGCTTTGTACTTGTTTTTGTTTTTATCATTTGAGGGTGACTTCTTAACGCAAGGCTCCTTTAGCTCAAACCATTTTAGTTTGTAATTACTAGTAACAAAGACATTGGCCTTCCTGTTCTGAGTACAGTTGTCAAAATCGGAGAGTCGGCACGGGTAGAGTAGTTTCACCAAATGGACAGAATTTAATCACGCTTTGCTGGTTGTCCCAGTTATGCCCCTTTAGAAAATAGTTTAATCCCCGTTGCTGTTTTGCCTTTAGTTGTTGTGTCCTTTGGCGTCTTTCAAGCTGGAGTAGTTCCCTAATGCTTCCTTTCCTTTTATGGTCCTGGCAGTCAATCACGTCTTATCCCTACTGAAACCAGGCATAGATACACCACAGACACTGAGGGAAAATATTAACTACCACATTTCTAAATATTGTTAGACTGTAATACGTACAAGTTCACTCTGTACTGATATCGTAATATTCTTACTAGAACCTTTCATTTTGAATAGTGACTTTTATTTAAATTTGAATCTCTCCTGGGCAACTCAGTACAAATCTTGCATGCTTCAGAACTGAAAGAATATATGAAGTCTTGTCATAATGAAGAAGCCAGAAATGACACAAAATTAGGTTGGCAAGGTTGGAACGAGTACATGATTTTAGACCTTATTTCCCTTACGGTGATATAAAGCATCTGAAAGGATTTAAATAGGAAACTAACATGCAATTCATATTTTTCAAAGGTTAACGTTTTACAGAGAATCTGTTGGAGGGGAGTAATAAATATGTGTGAGGTTTTTCCAATTCACAAGAGAGAATTGCAGAGGCAGTTGTGGGAACCAAAACTGTTATTGTTGTTTTCGAAAGGGAAGAGTTAATTGGATTTTGGAAGTAGAATTGAGAGACTTGAAATTTTGGTAATGATCACTGTGAAGAGAAATGAATTAATTTTCTGCGTAACAGAATGCTCAAGACTGAAGAAGCAAAATTTGGCAGGTAAGATTAAGTATTCCATTTTGGATGTGTTAAATTTGAAATTTGTGTCAGACACTCAGATGATAAAATGTGTTGGTTATGTAAAATTTGATCTGAGAAGACAATTTTGTTTAAAAATTTAAAAAAGTTATAAGTAGTAAAATGTGTGGTTTTTAAAATGCAGAGATACTAAATACTTACATTATGAAAACTTGCTGTAATCAAAGTTCTTAGTTATAACATGATCAAATGCACAGTTAATTCTGGACTCAATATTTACTAGGACTCATCTAATTAAAAGAATCAAAAATTCTTCTAGTGAAGTTTTAAAATCTAGCAGCTTCATTGCTCCATAGCAACAAGCATTCTCCAGGCTAGCATTTAGACTCCATGACATCGTCAAGATACATGATTTTATAATTCTCATTTGCACCATCCTTCAAGAGGTCAGCCTTTGAAATAATGTTTCTCAAGTTATAGTCAAATAATTGTTGCATCTGTGTGTTTCTTCTCTGCATTTCTGTCTCCAAAATTACTCAAGTTGAAATTTTGTAAGACAATCCCTTGCTGAAGAAAATAACACTGAGTATGTGTTACTGAGACATAGTTACATGAGAGTTCCATTCATAAGTATAAAGGATACAGACGCCTAACAATAATTAAGTTTGGTATGTTGTGTAGTATACTATCCTTCAGGCTTACAGTTCATCTGTTAACATGTTAGCCCTTTAAGTCATTTCTATGATATTATTTTTACTTATTTGAATTTTTCTCATCATTTCATGATTTTTTTATTTTGCAGTGATTTGGAATATCATGAACAGAACCAGAGCAAGGCCCCAGAGACCCGGCCATGGCCATGGCCATGGCAGAATCCAGGAGCCTGCACAAAGAAGCAATTCGCGCCCTTTTGGTAAGTGCCTTTCTCCGGTGTGAGCCAGGAGGAGACATTGTAGTGTCTCTTGAGCCTACCGGTGCGCAGGCTTGGAATGAAACATCCCAACACCACCCCGCCTCCCCGCCTTAGAAACTGTGGACGGAGGTCTGGGCATCTCTTGGCAGGAGGACTGTATGCAACACAGCAAATATGGGGGGGTCTCCTCTATCTTCTCTTTGAAAGCAAGTGTTGTTTTCAGTTTTGTTTCATTATGATTATTTGTTTTGCTCTATTAAATATTCTCTTTCAATTGATTTTATAATGTTCTGTCTTTAATTGATTTTGCTATACTTGATTAACTAGACAACTTGTGAAGGTAATGAGATATACGAAGGTATCTATTGCTGTTATACAGGTAACTTGCTGTGAGGTTCTGTATCAAATTCACTGCACTGTCTCCATTGGCTTTGTTCTGTCTTGTTCTGTTGTATTTCTACTACCTTCAAAAAAACCCAATTATATAAGGTGATTAAAAAGGAAATAACAACAAAACAGATCAGTAAGGTACTGAGCAAGCTTAAACATGGTATAACTAAACAGATAATGGACTTAAAAGGCAAAAGGAAGAAAAAAAAGTGCTCTAAAGGATATAACTGCATGTATGTTTGAGTGTGTAGAATTGATAACCCGTATTACCAAGTTTTTGTTGGATCGTTGAACAGAACTGTTTGCAGCTTCACTGTTTGAATGTCTACTTTGTATGCTTTAATTTGTAACATGATCAACTATTTCTAAGAGGACAACATGTAATTTATCAACTAGTGATTTCTTACTGGTATTTTTTTAAATTCTGTATTATTTTCACCCTTTTTTTGTTTTGCTTTTTTTTCTTTAAATAATTTTTTTCAAAAAAAGGAATATCATGAATATCTTTAAATGCATTATTTAAAGCTGATTTTTTGTAACTTTCTAAAGGATATAGAACATACACTGCAGCAACTGATGTATACTTAATAGATATGACTAAATATACAATGAAAACTAGAAAAAATTTAGTTTTCACTACTGAAAAACAAAATTAGCATGTATTAATTAAAATATAATCTTATGTAGTTTAAATGATTAGAATGCATGTATATAATGATCTAGAACAACATCCATATCATAGGGTTAAGTAAAAAATAAGGAACAGATGAAGTGGAATGAAGTAGACCTGTGTTAGCAAACAACCTCTGCAAAGACCCAGATAGTAAATAATAATATTATGTAGGCTTTGCCACTTTATTAGTAGTTACAATTCTTTGACTCACTCATTTCTGCATTTAAAGACCTTTGTTTTTTACTGTTTTGACAATAGAATCCTCTTTTAGCTTTTACCTTTATATTACCTAACTAGTGAAGTAAGACGGTTTAAAAAGCATCTCATTTTCAAAAAATAAATGAAATAAATGTATTCTCTAGTGTTCCATAGGAAAATACACAGTGATAATTTATTAGCATAGTGAAAAATTCAGTCCTATTTTATATGGATCCTGCTCAAATTTCTTCTATAGAGATAGCTAATTTTACTATTACTGTCAAAAATTAGGCCATAAGGATATTCAAATAAGGCAAACATTTGATATTTCTTTTATTTTAATAAACATCTTTTTTACTTTCACTTAGTTACACTTTGTATGCATATAAAAATTTGTGTAAATTGTAATTTTCAACTCTGAAACCTATTTAATCCTGTAGTGTGATGGTTAGTGGATTAAAATTTCAAAAACTGATGTGGATAATTAAGGATTTTCTGATTATTGGATTAGTAAAACAGGTAAGAGATTTTGTAAATTACATTTAGAAGTTTCTGGATACATTTCACATCCTGTGTATCCATTAGTTTCTAGGCTATCCCCAAATCACATTTTGGCCACGATACTTTGAAGACACCTCTACTCAGAAATCACCTTTTTTCTCATTGTATTCATATTATAGTCACTCCCTTTCTTAGCATACTTCGCTTGCAAACTCTATTTTTTGTTAGTAATAGATATTTGGCATGTGTAGCATTCTTATTCAAATTTCCCACAGTATGTAATACAATAGTAATTTGTAAAAAAAAAACCTAAATTATGGGTAATTGTAAACATGTTCATTTTAAATAAGTCACTCTTTAGTCTAGGTGTTGAAAAATCATTCCAGAGTGCTATTTAAGTCTGAATTAGTTATTAAACATTCAAAGAAGGAATACTCCTGATTACAAGTGTAATTTGGGCAGCAGAATGAATATAGTACTTGACCCATGGTCTATATTTTTCTTGAACTCCTGTAAGAAAGCTTTTAAAGACATTTACATTTTTAGTTGATTCAATAACAGACACTTTTTATACAATGAGATTACAGTATACCAGACTTGCAAATAATTTATATTGTTAACATAGACTGACAGAGCTCAGCAAGAGATGAAATGAAAGTGTTTATAAATGTAATTATCAGTAAGCATTGGAGTGTGTCTGATCTGAAAACTGAGTTTTAAAATGTTAAGAGGTAAAAGTTTTAGGAAAAATCATGCTTGTATGGTTTCAAGGAGCAGAGGGAAAATACCACTTCTGAACACAATTAACATTACCATGTTTATATTTACCGAATAACTAGTTAGTGAAGGACATGAAAGCAATGGTATTGAAGAGTGTGTTTCTTGCATCCTGGCTAATTGATGTTAAGGTGAAATAGGGATTTACAGCTTTTCTCTGGGATTTTATCAGGCACTATGTAAAGATGGCTGCAATCTGAGACTCTGTTTTCCACATTCATTTTCATGTCTTAATGATACAGTTGAATGGAAATATATGGACAGATATATGTTCCTTGACCTTTTTCTCCTCTCTTCTTTAATAATTATTATTCGTGCATGTTTGCTGCACATAATGGTTACTGTCACTATGGGGGAAGGTACCCGTACATCATAGAGCTTTATTGTTTTCTCATTTCCTTCTTCTTCCCTCTTTTTCTTCCCTTCATCTCTTGGTTCCCTTCCTTTTTGAAAAAGATACAGTTCTTGTTTCTTCTTTTTTAAAGAGAATAAAAATCCCAATACAAATAATATAGATTTTCAAAAAAAGATGATAGAAAATTAACAATGGTTATACTGCATATTGTTGACTGCAAAATATTTGCTCATATTATCAGATATAGGCAACTAAAATTGATCAAACATGTAAGCACTAACTGTTCCTTTTAATGAACTAATAGAATGAGTAGCACAATTATCTTTGCTATCTTGTGTATATATGTTTAAAATGTGGATATGCAATTATAAATTGTTGAGAGAGAATGTAAACAGAAAAGATGTGCTTCATTCCAATGCATATTCTTAAAATGAATGTCAAGTTTCAGACCCAAACAGACCCTTTTTCCTTCTTTCTTGCTGCTATAGATGAGTTGAAGCAATTATTTGGTCATACATAGGAAAATAAGTGTGAAATAGGGTAATACTTCTGTACCCGTTTGGATAATTTACCCCTTTATTTTTAAACTAGACTACATGTTAGGCAACATGTTTAACATGTTAGGCAAATGATGAAAAAATTGATGACATATAAGGCAGTGAAAACATATATAAAGATGAAAAAAGTGAAAATACTATACAAAGAGAAATGTTAAAACTATATAAATCTAAATTTGACAGTTTTAATCAGCAAAAATAGAAGATATTCTGTGATACTTGATTATATCAAGTAAAAATTTTAGTACTAGTATGTTTCAAGTAATATCAAGATTGTAATCATGGTAAAAACTACATGTTGTTTATCTGAAATCAAAGGGAGCTAGCTATCTTGTATTTTATCCATCTTCACAGAATTGAAACAAAACCGAGGTCCTATATTTTACACAGCCAGCCTACTTAGCAGAAAAATATGAAACAGAAAAATATGAAACAAAAATATGTGATTGCTTTTGAATTTAGAAGAGAAAAGTTCTCGTAACACACACATAAAAACCATTATCTGTAAGGCCAGGATTTAGCTCAGTGGCTCAAGTGCTTGCATGGCAAGCTCAAGGTTGAGAGATCGATTCCTGGTACAAAACAAACAAATAGAAAGAGCACTAACTGTAAAAGATTGACAAATACAAATATATTAAACTCAAGAACCATGTTGGGAAGACACATTTGGAAAAATAAGCTAGAAAAATGGAACCAGTACAACCTACAAGGGTTAGTGTCACAACAAATCATATATGCATACAAATCAAAAAAGAAAAGAATAAATGTAGACAAGCTATAAAAGTTATTTCCCTAAGGCATGGACACACATGGCTAATAAAAATTTTTAAGTGAGTCCAACTTTAAAATCAATCAGGGATAATCTAAGAAACAACGAAATATGATAATACCTAGCAGAGGACAAAAATGAGGCATTATAAAAACATTGATTTATGGAGAAATTGGAAATGAATAGATTTGTCAGGTAACTTACTTTGTAGGAAATTGGTGAGATAAATATTATTTCTCAGGGTTGTGCTTCTAAGTTTATTTTGTAGTAAGGATTGAAACTGAGACCTTTGCTCTGAGCTACATTCCCAGCCCTTTTTATTATTTATTTATTATTTTTTATTTTAAAGAGAACAAAACCCAACATAACAGAATAAAGCCAATCAAAACACAGCAGTCAAGGTGTACAGAGCTTCAAAGTAGAACAACAGGAAATCCGTAAGCTTTAGATTGCTCACTTGGTCATCATCCAGTGATGATGGTTTTAGAAACAAGGTTTAATTGCACTGCATTTCCCCAAGATTCCTGTATGATCTTCTTGGCCACAAGTCATATGCATGGTATTCCTGTGCTTCTAGATTTAACAAAATTTTACAATGCTTTATAAATTTCACATTATGCTTATAAACCCTTCAAAACTTGATGATGAACTCTATACTGGGGGTGAGATTAAGAAAACCATAAATTAATGTCCCATAATGTCTATTTTAATTTCTACTGTTACTAATTACAGAGTCCTGATCAAGGTTTTGTTAGAAAAATTACGTATCAATATTAATGAGATAAACTCAGATGACACATTTGTTAGTTATCTTTCCATTACTGAAAAAATACTTCAGACAAGCAATTTAAAGAGAAAATAGGCTTGTGCTGTCTCACAATTTACAATTATCAATCCATGGTCACTTGCCCCACTGCTTTTGGACTAGTTTTGAAACATGACATGATATTGAAAATCAGTAGTGCATAAAACATTTACATTTCATGGTGTCCTAAAGGCATAGACATCCAGAAAAAATAAATATGCATGTGAATATCCACTACAAAACATGCCCCCAGTGACTCAATTTTACTAAACCATACCTTGAATACGTTGGACATTTCAGCATTCAATGGAAAAAAAAAACAATTAAATAATTTTAAACAGGGTCTCTGATTTCTGGGTCATGAACTAATACAGATCTGTGATCTACGAAGAACCAGTCAGACAGAAGGAAATGAGTAGTGGGTGAGCAACTGTCACTTACTCTGTATTTACAGTTGCCTTCTATTGCTTGCATTACTGTCTGTCTCTGACTCCTATCAGATCAGTAGAGCACTAAACTATCAAGGAAGCAGTTACCCTCTTGTGAAATGTATACATAAAAGATTTGTCTTGTGCACTTACAAGAACGTAATATCCAATGATATAATAGGAGCTGAGGCTGTGATGCTAGTACCTGGGAGTGGTTGCAGACAGAGATGGACAATAGCAGTGAGGTTTGACTACATAGAAATCATAATAAATCCATTACTTGAAGACACATATTAAAACTCTATCAGTGAGAAGCAAGGGAAGATTGGCTGCATCTGGTGGCTAGTGAATTGATGGCCTTCAATTGTACAGATTTAATTCAGAATCCTTTCTAATGTTAATTCATATGTGGCCTGCCCGTGTTTTATTTACCACTCTTGTCCACACATCTTTTCTGCATTGTGCCCCCATCTCCATCACTGTTGTGGTAAGCCCACAACCTACCCTTCCCAAAATGTTTGAAAAACAATCATCACTGAAGAGCTTCTTTGAGAAGAAAGACAGACTAGGGCTCTAAAACTAGCAATAAAAAGAAAGTTATATTTGGAAGAAAATTGCAAGAATCTTACTTAAATCATGGGTTCATTGTAATAGTTGATTCACACTCTTCAAACTTCCTTTCTATAATGTGTTGTGATCTGTGACGTTTGATATCCTTGGAACCTTCAAAACTGCAAGCATCTGGCAATAAAAGGCTAGTCTTTGTAGTTTTTCAAATGAATAAAGAACATTAAGAACAAAAGCAGTTATTAAAAGTCACCACTTCATCGAATTTGTCTGCACTGACAGCATCACTCTGAGTGTTTAACCAAATCGCAGAAGCTAAAAAATCCTTTACTGTTCCTGAAAAGTAGTTTCTGCTTGCTGCTCAAGACATTTGTTGTTAACTTTTAGGAAAGGCTCCAGTTCAAAAGGTGGCATATGTTCCTTTCTTGGCTAGCACCATAACTAGATGAATTGATGAACTGGTAGAAGTTTATTGAGCCACAAATGTTAGAGAGGATTAATGTAACCCAGGTTGACCACACTCATACTGACAAGAAGAATGTGAACTTCTGTTGATAACCAACACCACAGCTGTACAATGATTCAAGTCTGTGAAAGATTACATATCAGGAAAGCTGAATTGGTCATTTTGTGTTGGTGCAGGCCTTGATATAGTAGCTGCAGCAGCTGACATGATGGACAACTTTCTGGCCTTATTATTGGGGTCAAAGCAATTACTTCTGAATATAAGTCTAAGTCACTCATAGAGAAGTGTTAACTGACCAGGCTTATTAACAAATGGGTCATGGATCCATTTTAGCCTGAATTTAATATCATTTGTAGGATATCAGAAAACTATAAACCACTTTTACGTATGTGGCCTTAACTTGTGTCTGTCTGCATAGATCTTTAAGGAGAAAGATGCAGAGCGGACGCATCTCCCATACAGAGAAGTGAGATGTCTTCTTAAAGTTAGACCACTGATTTTGAGTTCAAAGTTTCTGGAGAGGTTTCTTTTAAAGATTTTTAACTGACAACACATCGCAGTGACACAGATTAGCTCAAAACCTTGCATAGTTGTGTCACACAGTCAGCTTGCTCAATGATCTCATTTTTTCACTTCAAGGGAAAATGACAACTGTGTTCAAGTTGACCAGTTAAGGGCATGTATTCAAAGCCAAGATGAAATTTTGGAGGTGAGCAGTGAATGCTGGAATTTTTTTATCATTACCAATGATTTTGAAACAAACTGACTGAGCCAGGGACTTCTTATTCCCAGTCATGCATGATCAATTATCTCAGTTATCACAGTTTGGGAGTCAGCCAGGTCAGTTGCCTTTTCTATTTTAGGAGAGAATCAAGTGCTTGAAATTACAAAGAAAAGTGACCATAAAAGTGTGTCAGAGAGAACTTAAAACTCCATATATTCTGGATTAAATCAAGATGGAATATCCCAATTTATCAGCAAAACACTTACACTCCTACATCTGTTTCCAGCATCCTGTCTTTGTGATTTTTCTGCATTGAGCAACAACCAAATTGAGATTATAGATATGCCATAAGGAACACATCTCAGGATGTGCTTCCTATCACCCTAGATGGGATCATCCAGTTGCAGAAAATCAAACTCAGGAGGCTATAGTTTCTGTGTTATAGTAAGTTATATGATTATTTCATTACATATTACATGTAATAATAACAGAAACAAAGTGCCTAACAAATGTAATGCATTTCAGTCATTTTCTCAAACCAATCCCTAGTCCAATCCATAAAAAAATTACCTTCCACAAAATGGCTCCGTGGTTCCAAAAATATTGGAGATTTCTGAAATATAATAATAATTAATTTCAATTAGTTTCACTCATGTCTTAAACTTATGCTTACATTTAACTAAAATTTTACAAAGCATTTTGGAATAGTAAATATTTTAAGTTGTGTATTTTTTACTTTGAGACACATATCTGGGTTTGTAACACACCTTATTCGTTGCTACCACCTGATTATCTGTTCATACTCAAGAGATGCTAAATCAGCTTATCTGTGGACGGACAGAATCAATCTAAATCCTGGGAAATATATTAAGTAATTTTAAAGCAATTTGACCTTACTGTAATTTTTCCCAGATGTCTCGATTAATAAAGATGCTGCTCTTGTCCCTATTAATTGTCTGTTTGATGGCATTAAGAGTTTCTCGGAGATATAAGCAGCTCATGGAAGCACTGTATTCCTCAGTGGATTAACCTCCTGATATCCATGGCTTACTGTGGCTTTAGAGGTGGGACCCCCAGGCAGTGATGCACCTTGGAGTTATCTCTGTTGTCAAGACTTCCCCTGTGAGCTGCTACCATGAAGTGAACGTTTTCACCATGACATCTTTGCCTTGAAACCAGCTTTTTGTGTACTGAATTCCTATAGCAGAGGCTAATTAAACCTCTCCTTTTTTGTTGTTGTTGTTGTTTTTTATGGTACCAGGAATCAAACTCACGACTGCGTGCTAGCAAGGCAGGCGCTTATGCCGCTGGGCTAAATCCCCAGCCCCAAACCTCTCTTTCTTTAATTTGCAAGTGTTGAGGTATTTGTCCCAGAATCTAACACAGATTCACAGATGCTGATAAAGGAGGAACATTAACAGATCCCTAAAAAAGAATCTGTTTTGTCCCCTTGTAATGGTCTGATCATTCCACATTCAAGAAATTTCCTGCACAGAAGAGGAAACTATGGAATGTACAAATAAATTTCTCCTTTCTGTTGGCGGTCAGCCATGTATTAGAGCTCCCTCTTACTGCTGGACAAATTGTTGGGTAAATAAAACTGAAACACTTCATAGGCATAATAATTTCCTTATCCTTAACTAAATTTATAAGCAGTACAAATTTTGTAGAATATAGTTTTATATGATCAGATGCTTTTGAATGTTTTATAAAACGCACATACAGGAAATTGGAATAGCAGTGATTATTTTAGAATGGTAATATTACTTCCTGAAATAATATCTTCTAATTAGTAGTCTACAGGTGAATATTTAGCACATTTGAAATCAAGCTGACAATATTTGCAAACATTGAATTATTTTTGTATAATTTAGTTGAGCAAATTGAAACTACAAATTATAACAAATTGTGCAGGATTTTATTTTAATGTTAGTGAAAATGTTTACAGAACATTATGCTAAAATGAAAGTCATAAGCTGCCAACTACCAAAAATTTTACTATTGAAAAGAATGTAAAAGATAAGCTGATTAAAAAATAAGTATTTGAAGATTTAGAGTGAAATCACTCCACTATAGAAATGAAGACAGAATTTATGTGATTTCATAAAATAATAGAAAAACATAGCTGAAATTCTACTTCAAATTCACTTTTACGTATATAAATTTTGGAAAACACACTCAATTGTCTTTTTTATCCTAATTTTTTAAATAAATATAATGATATACATCAATTATGCTCATGTCAAAATCTTGTCAATAAAATATACACTTAGAAAGGCATATAAAATTATAACTGTAATGCATGACCGTATTTAATACTATCAAAATCTAGTATTGCATTTTTTTTTACTAAGACTTAACAACCTTATCCAAGACCTCTCTTGGTAATCAGATACCTGATGTATGTCCTGAAATAAGACCCGACTTTCTCATCACCTAATTGTTGTCAGTGAATTGTGCCTTTCCCACTTGTGTTGGCTACTTTTAAACATAACAAATATGCCAAAATAAATTTTCAAGACCACCTTATTTCCAGTGAATGTTTCCTCAGCTCTTGGTGGGAGAAAAGGAGTCAAAAACCTTAGAAGAGCTGAATAGAAAGGGAAGAAAGGGGAAAGGACAAAATGAAAACCACAAATTCAG
This sequence comes from Dolichotis patagonum, assembly GCA_004027295.1. Lineage (NCBI taxonomy): Eukaryota > Metazoa > Chordata > Mammalia > Rodentia > Caviidae > Dolichotis > Dolichotis patagonum. The sequence continues at coordinate 21,444 of PVJX010022457.1, forward strand.
ATGAAGTTAATTGCTTCTTTTTCTCCACTGAAGTCAAGGAGAATGTCTAGTGAGAGTACAAAATTCTTAGAATTCCTAAAATGTTAACTTGCTAAATACTTGTAAGGACTTCTAAAGCAAAACTACCCTGCAACATGTTCCACATGCTCCTTTCCAGAGGGTTGATGGTTAAACTCCATCCCTGTCTAATCACTCTGGGTCTTTGAACATGAGTATCTGTCCACACCTTCTTTCATGACCCGATTATGAGAGATTATTTCAAGAAGGATGCATAAAAACATGTAACTTCCTATGCAGTGATTAAAATAACTCACAAATCCATAAATGCAAATATAGAACTTCAAAACATGTTGCTAACAGAGAAAATGTCTGTATATAATGTCTTATATGTAATTACATACCATATATTATTAAACATTCTAGTTTTACAATTTATACTATATTAATTATATATACATATTAATTATGTATCAATAATATATAGCACATAACATATATTTTTACATTTATATACATATATAAATAAATTGTGAAAAATCTGATTGCCCCAGGACTTTGTGGAGTACATGTACTTGTTATCCTTGGATTGCTTGTAACTGTTTACATCCTTTGTACATTTTATTCTCTGTTGCTTATAATCAAACTGGACTTTAAGTGATATAGACAATCACAATAAAGGTAGAAAGAGGACAAAAGAGGAATATAGGTGAAGAAAATGGGAAATCATTTAAAATTCATTCACAGCTTATGCCAGAATGACTGTTTTGATCATAGGAAATCAACACTATTTTCCTGAGAAATACATGTCTACATCATTGCAGAAATACTCTTAAGTCTGAAAGACTTTCAAAAGCACCACCACAGGAATGAAATCCTAAAGACTGATGTGAGGGATAAGAAGTGTACAAAAATCTACACAAGAAAGAAATTTCACTGCTAAATACTATATGTAAGAGCAGTCACATGGGAAAATACTATAAAAAAACAAAATCAAAAGGTTAATTTTAAACTTTGAACATACTTGACAAATATTAACTGTGCTAATAAACAAGGAATTTGTATGAAAAATGGAAAATGGGCAAAGTATATATAATTATAAAGATAACCACAAAATGTTAATCAACATAAACATATCTTTAACCTAACATAATTTAATAACAGAAATTGTATTACAATATAATTGATTTTTTAATCTTTCAAGCTAACACTAAATTAAAATTATGATAGTAGTTAAGCTTTTATTCAAGTTGGTTAAATAATTAAATATCATTCATTGAGGTAGAAATCAATATGATATCTTTAAAGGGGAGTTCATTATGAATATTAAGATAGAACATGTAACTATCCTTTACCCTAAAATCTTATGTGGAAACATAGGGACTGCCCAACTTTACAAAGACACTCTTTTCAGAGATGCTCCTGTAGTCTGTTTATGACCTCCAGAATTTCAAAAGTGAGAATTCAGAGTTTTGAGGCTAGATGTTAGATGGGACTTTTGAGGAGGCAACTAGGTTAGGAGGCAGAGCCTTTATGAATGGTAGATCATAAGATACCATGTAAATACTTCAAAAATTGGAATACAAAAAGGCTTTTTGGACAGAAGCCCAAATGTACACTAAACAAAAGCAAAAGTAGGTAAGTCAGATTTCATCAAACTGAAAATCTTTTACACAGCAAAAGAAACAGTCATGAGAGTGAAGACACAATCCGTAGAATAGGAGAAAATATTTGCAAAATATACATCTTGTCAGAAATGAAGATAGTGTTAAGTAAAACTAACCAGTCAGATAAAGACAAATTTCACATGATCTCATTCATGTGGAATACAAAAGTTGGTCTCAGAAATTAGAGTAAACAAGTCGTTAATAGAACTTGGGGAAAATATAGGGAAAAGAAAAATGCAGAAAGGATTCTGAATGTGTACTAAATTATGGTTAAATAAGCAGAAAAAATTCAACTTTGCTATTTGAATAGTAGGTTGACTTTATATGGTAATACCCTACATATTTCAAAAAAATGAACAAGAATTTTGAACTGACAACTGTCATCTTAATGAAATAATTTTTGTCATTGTGAAATTCATTTCACATTGTGTGATAAAACCATTTTTACAATTCTTTTCACCATCATGGAATGATAAATGTTGAAATGCTATATTTATTCAAACATTACACAACTTATACATGCACTGAAATATCACATGATGCCATATCAAGATACATACATACTTTTTATGTATGAATTTAAGTTGCAAAAACATTTGCTACAAAAAAGAATCCCCCAGAGCTGTATTGACCATAAGAAAGCATGGCTTCTCCAGACACATCCGTCACCCAGACTTTCCAGCCTCAAGAACATAAAAGATAAATTTCTATTATTTATAAGTTATTCAGCTGGAGGCATTCTGTTATATTTTATAATGACAAATATTGTGAAAATAATGGCATAGAGCGGGATATTGAAAAGATTGAAGCCATCCAATAGGTTAACGTATCCTTTGTAGATTGTCCCTTGAAAACTTTAAAAAAATTTTCCCTACTCTTGCCCAGCATTCCAAATTATAAGTATAGACCCATCTAAAATATTAACTTGTAGCCTTAGCTCCTTATCGATGATCTTTACACAACCCAGAACATCCAGTGATGAGATAACTCATTGTGTATCAAAGAAATGGACATTGCAAGATTGATTCTTCCAACACACACCCATCTCTGATTAAAATATACTATCTTAATTTTCTATATAAGTTCTTCACCTGTGGTTGTAAGATAAGATGGTCCTTTCTAATTAACTAGTTCATCTTAATGAAATTCTTTCTCCACAACTACCTTGATCTCTTATCAATCAGGTTCTATCAGATATTGAGTAGAATGGGCCTTTGTTTAGTGACAGGAACAGCTTTTGTTAGGAGCTCAAAAGAAACTTTGTGAGGGAAGTGATAATCCAGCTGAAAGCTAAAAGACTTATCAAGAGTAGCTCTGCAAAGTTTGAGGATAGGGTGTTCAGAGACAGTTACACACGTAACTTTGATATGTTTCAGTACATTTGCTATTCCATTAAAAGCCAATGTTGTTGATCTTTTCAATGAGCAGAATTTTAGGGATAATCGGGGAATTTAATATTTTCAGAAGAGTAAGCCTTCATTTGACTTTCCAGAAATGACTATCAACATTCCAGAAAACTGACCTGCAAAAGGAGCTGTGAGTTTTGAGACTTCCATTCCATTTACTGAGTTCCATTTCATGCTGCCAAAGCTCTTAGGCAGCACATCGAGGTAAATTATCAGCTTCTGGAGATCTACCCTCACAAAGCTGAAGATCAGGCTCTGGAAAGCAAAATTTGGCTCCTGCATCCAGCACATCTGCCTCTCAAACTCCCGGAAATGGACCGTCAACATCCTGGGAGAATCCTTTAGGATCTCAAACTTGCTAAACAGAAAAAAAGGCCAATTGGACAGGAAGATGCTCATCTACCTATACATTTTTTTTCTACTAAGAAGTCTATGTATTAATCCAGAAAAAAAGCTGAGAGTCCAGGAAATGTGATTTTTAGCCATTGTATCTTTAATGAGAGAAATAAACTAGTCAGACAAGACAGTTCACAGTTTGGAAGAAAGTTCATGAGAGAGGGTCTGGACGGTAAGTAAGTACCAATTCAGTTTTGCTTAGCTCCTATTTCTCAGTATGGGTTTTATTTTAGACTATATTTAACCTACCACATGGCTCTTTGAGTTTTCATATTATATCATTCCCTTGGACATGTGGATGTTAATAAGTTTGTATAATTTTTCTATTACTCATCTATTTATTTTCAGTTTATTTCAGCAGCCTCAAACATTGAATTTTCAGAGGTAAGTTGGACTTCCTATTTACAACAGAAATGAAAATTCTTTTTTATGTGTGAAATTTTTGAGCATCCTAATGGACACTGATATATGGTCTGGAGCACAATGGAAATAATAGCACTGGAAATAAAATTTTTGGAACTTTGGAATAGAAATGATATTCAAAGTCATTAGATTATAAGGGTAGCAATTGAAAAGAGGGGAAGAGATAAAATACACCAAAAGAACTATTTTAAGATTGAGTGACTATTAAGTAGCATATTTGCATACATAAAGGTAGACTAAGAAGAATTGGTCAGAATAGTTTCAAAACCCTGCAGCATATTTAAAGAAGGGAACAGCAGTAGCTGTTGTATTACTGGATGATAAATACCTATGCAGTCCTTAAAATAACTGCAGCAAATCTATACATGCTAAAGAATTTCAAAACACATTAGTAAGTGTGAAAATTTTCTATTTATTTATCTCTTTGTGTGAACAAAATGCGATTACTTATCATATATATATAAAACTTTTGTAATAAAATATATTAATAATAACAAAAATGATCAAATGCTATCTCATTGGTTTACTTCTGAAACCATAGTCACATTAGCGTGTCTTGATTTAAGCAATATATCAATTGTTTCCAAGAATTACTTGTGCAAGACTCTAAGATGATTTTGAGAGGCTAGAAATCCTGAAAAAGTGCACAAGTATCTTGGTGCACTAAAAAATATCTGGCAACCTCTTGCCCTGGCTGTGGGGTTCTCTAATGATGTGAAACCTGCAAGACATACACTCACAGAGACCAAAGAAATTATTCAGGTCTGCTTTTTAACCAGCTAAAAACACCATGCAATTTGAAAAGTTTAGAATATGCTTGAAACAATTCTTATTCATCAGGAAGCAGATCCAAACAAAATGCCATGAATAATGTTACCAGGAGGGTGACCAAATGTTCCCACCAAGAAAAGGCCAGAGACTTAGCTCGGTCTGGACAAGTCTTCATTCCTCCAACAAAAGAACTGAAAACCAAGCATGCACTGGAATAAATTACCAGGGGAAATTTAATAGAATAATACAGTAATGTAGAAGCATTTAGGGAAAACAAAATCACATTCTCATGTCAGGCAGAAGAGGCAAGTTAAAAGAACTGCACCAACGACTGTGGAGGTCAGTCTGGAGATTCCTCAAAAAGCTGGGATTGGAAGTCCCATTTGACCCAGCTTTTCTACTTCTAGGCATATTCCCAGAAGAACTGAAAACATCATACCTCAGTGATATATGTGCACCCATGTTTATAGCAGCACAATTTGTAATAGCCAGATCTTGGAAACAACCTAAGTGCCCATCAACTGAGCAATGGATAAAAAAGGTGTGGTATTTTTATACAATGGATTACTACTCAGCTATAAAGAATGATCACATTGAGATATTTTTAAATAAATGGATGCAACTTGAGACCGTATTCATAAGTGAAATAAATCAAACTCACATGTATACTGTATAGTCTCCCTAGTGTAACAAATGGTAAGAGTACATAATATTTTATGGTAGTCATGATTCCCCATTATATTGCTTTGAAGTATTATAATATTTTCATTCATTGGTTGGAATGGTTTTATTGTTTTGTTTGATTTTATTATGTATGATGGTATAAACAGCTACTTTGAAGAAAACAAGACATTATGGCAGCCATTGCTGATTTAATATCTTCTTGCTTTGAAGTCCTACCATGCTTTCACTCTTCTGTTCCATTGGTTCTACCATGTTGTGTCTTATAGGATTTTAATATGTGTGATAGTATAAACAAACTTTTTAAGGAAAATGATATAGTAGCCATTGGTCATTATTGGTTATTTGGTTTTGAATGTCCTGTAATACTTTCACTCTCTTGAATGGTTTTATACTATTTTGTTATGTTTGATACTATTGTATTTGAAGCCATGCTCAACTATTTCAAAGAAAAGAGACATTGCAGTAGCTACTGTTGATATCCAGTTGTCTTGTCATGAAGTGCTGTGTTGCTTGCATTGTTTTGTTCTCATTTGGTTTGTTCTGTTCTCTTTTGTTTTATTCTCTTTAAAATAAAATTTTAAAAAACTGCACCAAACATTATTTGTTATGTATTGTAAGGTATGAAGCAAGTGATAATCAATTCATTCTCAGAAGAAAGAGAAAGAAGGGGTTTGTAAGCACTAGCATTAACAAAGAGTGCCACTGTCAATCTTGTTTTAAAAACAAGCTGATCAGTTGTACAATACTGTTTTATTTTATTTTTCTTGATGGTGTTCTATTTGCAACCTTGGTTGAGCACTCTCCAGGCATTCCCCTTTCATAAAGACTTCCTCTAGCATCCTCTAGCATCAATGCCTCACTGTTAAATCTGACATACAGGTTGCTCACTCAGGCTGGACCACTACCCTGCAGATCGCCGCTTCCTAACTTGATGTCCTGTATAGTATGAGCAACAATAATGGTGCTGGTGTTAGTGGAACACTGGATTGAACGCTTTCCTACTACCTCTTACAGTCAGATGTATCAAAGTTCCCTTTTCCCTGATAATTCCATTACTTTGCAAATCGATTTCTTCAAAACTGCTGTCATTTTCCTCACAAAGTATTGGTGCACTGAGCTAACACCAAAAAAGTAACAAGAACAACCAACAAGACAAACCAAGTGAAAAAAAAAAAAAACCTGGAGCTGTTATCCATTAAATGTCACCAGATACAGGAGGTCTTTTTCTTTGTCTGACAATTCCACACATATTATTTGATCACAGCTCTTCCCCATCTCCTCAGGAAATGTCTGCATCTCTTCATGCCTTACCTCCCATGTGTCTTCATTTGCTGTAAGTAAATTCACTGCTCACAGCTGCATGGGAAACTGTCCCACACTTGTCTGACAGAGACTGGGTCTTCTATAGGAGACTGGGTCCCAACCACAATTGAATATGCAAAAACATACTTGAAGGAAAACTTTGAAGAACATCGGGGAAAATGTTCTCTTAGAAAAATGGAGAAACATATACGGAATATTCACCTCTGATACTCCAGCTCCCTAGCCTCCCACTCAGTCCCTGTCATTTCTCTTAGCCTTTACAAGTACCCATCTGGGCTTTGTGGGAGCTGTGGTCCTTTTTCCTGGTCATCTGTCACCAGTGCACTCAGCATTTCCTACTCCACTTGAGGGCTTTCTACCTCCACAGCCCCAGATGCCTATAGAGTAAAAAGACAAACCTCTAATTTTATGAAAATGCTAGATTCTCAACTTCATTTTCAGAAACCAGCTTAAATGGAAATAGACATTGTGATAGATTACCTATTCCATGAGCTCAACCAAGCAAGTTTGCAGTGTTGGCAGAAATTCTCATCTACTGTTTCATTACAGTGACCAACACTTAGCAGACGCCCATCCACAAAGGGTTTGGAGGTCACTCACATGGTGAGCCCCATCCTGTTTTTTGTGCAAATGACATGATCACAGGTACCTTGTTGTTTTTCTGTTCTTTTTTTTTGATTCACTGATATAACCAATTATTTTGCACAAAACTTGGAAAAAATCAGTTTTGTTTTCTCAAGTATTTCATTCCAATTATTTCTGAAAAAAGCATCCATTCTCAGTGTTCTGTGAAATTTGTTTTTGCCTATTTCTAAATATGTGATTTGAATGAAACTTGTATTCTTCCTGTTTGCTCAGCATAAAATGGCTTATGTGGGGCTGCAGGCATCTTTAGGCTACACCCTTTCAGTGTAGTTGGGTTCTACCAGCGTGATGGGGAGGGGTGGGGCATGGGTGGGGAAGGGGATGGAATGGTTAAAGAGAGCCCCAGGTGGAGCCAGGCTCCTCTGTCTGCGTGGCTGTGTCTGTTCTGCAGGGCAGACCTTGGGGTGGCCTGGACCTAAGAGGTCAGAAATTGATGCAGAAAAGTTTTCACGTGGTTCCATGTAGCTGTTGAGCAGTGCAGCCAGGATCTGAATAGAGGTCAGGTGTGGCTGACTTCCGGAACACACCTGCTGATTCTCCAAGAAGACAAAGCGGCTGTGTCCGGAAATGTCTCCAGAAAGTCAAGAGCAGCATGACCTTTCACCAAGGGACTCAGCTGAAGGAAATGACAGCCTTCTATCTGGGGCCTCTCTGGAGCCACAAAAGGAATCAAGTACTGACATCTAGCAAGTGGAACCCAGTGATCAATGCAGATCTTATCCTAGGATCTATTGGGAGCATCAAGAGAAACCAAATACTAATATTAAGCAGTTTGTCATCAAAAAGCTACAGAATAGGTGCCAGTGTAACTCGACTAAAGCCAAAAATATGAATTTTGGTTTCTTTTCTGCTCTGCAGTGGCTCCCAAAGTATGATGTAAAGAAAAACATTTTAAGATATGTGATGTCTGATTTGACTGTGGGTATCTTATTTCTTCTCCAGTCCATTGCTTATTCCCTCTTGGCTGTCCAAGATCCTATCCATCTTTTTTTGCTAGCATCGTGTATTTTCTGTTTGTACTTCTCGTCATATCTCTGTGGGCATTTTAGGAATACTGTGCCTTATGATCGGTGAGGTAGTTGACTGAGAAGTACACCGAGCTGCCTATGACACTGCCCACGTTTCTCTTCCTTTAGGAATGGTTTCAAATGGGAGCTCATTAGCAAACTACACATCAGAAGGGAAATGTGGCAAAAGTTGCTACGCAACTAAAGTTGGACCCACTGTAACCTTCGTGGCTGGAGTTTATCAGGCAGTGATGGGCTTCTTTCAGGAAGGCTTTGTTTCTGTCTACCTCTCAGATGCCTTGCTGAGTGGAATTGTCTCTGGCATCCCCTAAACTCTTCTCACATCTCAGGCCAAGTACCTTCTTCGACTCAGCCTTCCACAGAGTCATGGCGTGGGCTCACTCATCGCTACCTGGATATGTATATTCCAAAATATCCATGGACCAATATCTGTGATATCATCACCAGTCGTTTGTACCTTTTGGTCCTTTTGCCAGCCAAAGAACTCAATGAGCACTTCAAATCCAAACTCAAGGCACCAGCTCCTATTGAACTTATTGTTGTTGTGGCAACCACACTGGCCTCTCATTTTGTAAAACTAGAGCAGAATTACAAGTCCAGTGTTGCTGGACATATTCCCACTGGCTTTTTGCCACCCAAAGCACCAGACTGGAGCTTAGTGCCTAGTGTGGCTGTGAATGCAATAGCTATTTCTGTCATTGGCTTTGCTGCCACTGCATCACTTTCTGAGATGTTTGCCAAGAAACATGGCTATA
>PVJX010022458.1:0-30522 GCA_004027295.1 Dolichotis patagonum
GGCTTTTAATATTCTGTTCTTATATTGAATTTCTGGGATCTTGATTATTATGTGTCTGGGTGTAGCTCTGTTTGGGTTGTAGGTGGCTGGAGTTCTGTATGCTTCATATTTCTGCATATCATTTCTTTTTTCTATGCTTGGAAAATTCTCTTTAATAATGGCTGTGAAAAGTCTTTTTAATTCCTCTGATTTGATTCCCACTTCTTCATTCACATACTTTATTCTTAAGTTATAGATCCTCTTGTCATCTTCCAGTCTTTGTATCTTTACTGCTTGCTCCCTTGTTATTTTTAAGATATTTTCCCTTTCATGAACCCACATTGCAAGTCTGTGTTCAATTTTTGATAGTCTATCTTTGGTTTCTTTCAAGCAGTTTTGCCAGCTTTCTATGGAGTCTTTAGTTTCCTGATAATCTCTTTGAATCTGCTTCATAAATTCTAAGTTTTTTCTGAATTCCTCATTAAATTGTTCTCTACTTTTGTGTTCCTCCATTCTTCTGTCTGTGTCTTCTTGAGAGGTTCCCAGACCTTCTTTTATTAATCTACTTATCTCTTGTTTAATTTGAATTAATATTTCAGTTTTGGTCCCATTTACGAGGTCCTGAAGATATCTCTTTATGTCCGCTAACGCTGCGTTTGATGTTGCATTTTTGCTGCCCTCGGTCTCTTTTGTATTTGCCTCTCCTGGATTGATGTTCTCAGGGTTGGGGGCTGGGAGTGTTTTCTTATTTCTCCCTTTCGTCAAGTTTTTGGTTCCTTCCATACAAGTGTACAGTGTAATGCCCAGACCCTTTTCTTGTTGCTTAAGGCTCCTCTAGAGGGCGCAGGCTAGGAGCTTTAGCCCTTTTCAATAGGTTATCAGAGATTAGAGTTCACCCACTGGCAGTATACGCTACCTCTTCCCTTCTGGGCCAGTCAACCTTTGCAGGCCTTCACTGCATCAGTGTGCACTGATCTCAGGGAAGTAACTGGGTCCCCGCCAGGGGCGTGGCGTAGTTCAAGCAGATTCCACCAATCTGCTCGGCGAGGGGAGTAACCTGCTGAAGCCACTTCCTTATGGAGTTAGGGCTGTCCTGCCCAAATCCAACATGTCGTCCAGTCGGTTTCCCCTTTCCCATGGTAGGGTCTTATTCTCATCACTCACCACGTCCCCGAGAACTGCTGGACTGTCCGAGCTCCGATTTCAGCGCGCTTGCGGTAGGAATCCACGGTGCCTCTGGGTGGGTCGTGTGCAGAGCCGGTCCCCGCGAGCTGCACGCAGGGCTGTTCAGCTCCGCGCTCTGGTGGCTCAGAGTGAAGTATTTTAAATCCTAAAGGATAATGACTTCCAACCCAGATTGATGTACCCTGCAAAACTATCTGTCAAAATTGATGGAGAAATAAGGTACTTCCATGACAAAAAACAGCTTAAGAACTTCATGACCACCCAACCAACTCTGCAAAGAATGCTGAAAGATGTTCTAGATAGACATAGAAATAACTATAACCTCAGGAACACCAATAGAAAAAAAACCCATATGCTGTCTACAAGAAACCCATCTAACCCAAAAGGAAATACAGACTGAAAGTCAAAGGATGGAAAAAAATACTTCATGCCAAAGGAACCCCTGAAAAAGCAGGGGTAGCTATTCTGTTTGCAGACGATGTGAACTTCCAACCAAGAATGATCAAAAGAAGTAAAGAAGGTCACTACATACTAGTTAGGGGAGAACTTCAAGAGGAAGAGATAACAATCTTAAACATATATGCACCAAATTCAAGAGCACCCAACTATACAAAGCAAATATTAACAGAAATCAAAACTCAAGTAAGCAATAACACAATTAAAACAGGAGACCTTAATACCCATTGACACAAAGAGACAGATAAAGTACACAGAAAATCAGCAACAAAACAAAACAAACCCAACTGAATCAAATGTGTGAATAAATGGATTTAGTGGACATGTACAAAGTGTTCCACCCAACAACATCAGAATATACATTCTGCTCAGCTGTACATGGGACAGTCTCTAAAATAGACCCTATACTAGTTCATAGAACATGCTTAAGTAACTGCAAAAGAATAAAAATTATCTCATAGATATTATCTGATCATAGCACCATGAAACTAGAAATTAATGACAAAAGAAACTGCAAAAACTCCATAAACACATGGAAATTAAATAATGCACTCCTGAATAATCAATGGGTCACAGAGGAAATTAAAGAAGAAATTAAACAATATCTACAAGCAAATGAAAATACAAATACAATTTACCGGAATCTGTGGGATGCAATGAAAGCAGTCCTCAGAAGGAAATTTATTGCAGTGAGTTCCCACATCAGGAAGACAGAATGAACACAAACAACCTGATGCTACACCTCAAATACCTAGAAAAAAGAAGAGCAAATCAAACCCAAAGCCAGAAGAAAAGAGGAAATTGTAAAGATTAGAACAGCAATTAATGCAATAAAGACTAAGAAAACAATACAAAGAATTAACAAATCAAAGAGTTGGTTCTTTGAAAGAATAAATAAAATTTATAAGCCCTTAGCCAAAGGGAGAAAAATAACTCAGATAAGGAAAAGGAGAAAAGAAGGAAGGGAAAAGAAAAAAGATACGCACTTGTATAAATACAATTAAGATAGCTAAAATGATTGTGCTACTAATTCTATTCTTGGAACAAAACAGTTAACATTCATAGGATTAGATCAATTTTGCATGTTTATATCTGGTAGTCTGAGTAACTCTTTTGAAGATAACTATGCAAAACAACAACCTTAGTTATGTTCCTACCACCTTATTTTGAAAGCCTATCTTGTTTTGGGTTCTTTGTTATTGTTATTTGTTTTTTGCTTTTCTCATAATTTATTTTGTTTTGATTTTGTTTTTCCCTCTAATACAGAAAAGATAGATGTACATGTATAGGCTCATACATGCCTAGAGCTTCTCCTAAAGAGTTTACAATAATTGATTTATGTAATGGTATGAACAGCTACTTTGAAGAAAACGAGACATTATGGTAGCCATTGCTAGTTTTCCTATTGTCTGGTTTTGAAGGCCTGTAATGCTTTCATTCTTCTGTTCCGATCAGTTTTATACTATTTTGTTTTGTTTGAATTTATCGTGTGTGAAGACATGGACAACTATTTTGAAGAAAACAAGACACTATAGAAGCCACTGCTGATTTCCTGTTGCCTTGTTTTGAAATCCTATGTTGCTTGCATTGTTTTGTTCTGATCTGCTTTGTTCTGTTTTGTTCTGTTCTCTTTAAAATAAAAAAAAATTTTTAAAAAAATAGGTGGTTTCCAGAGTCCCAGCCCAGCATCACAGGGCCACATGTAGAAGTTTTGACACTGAGAGAAAATAGCTGCATACTCAGCTCACTAGCTTTATCCTGTGTTTTAATTATTATTCCTTTTGTGCATTTTAGCATCTAGTTGGATTAGTTTCCTCTTCTTGGTCTTTTCACACACAAAAATTCCTGGTTGTATTGATAAGTTTGTTATATAAGTTACATATTATATATAGTTATATCTCTTTCTTTGATGGGAGGGGTAGTGGGAACTTTGCACTGAATTACACCCCCATAGTTTTTGGTTTTTCTTTCGAGACATGATTTGGCTAAGTCACTAAGCTGGCAAGGTTGGGCTCCAACACTCAATCCTGAGGCACCACTGGTCCCTGTTGGAGCCACGGACGCTGGAAATTGACCACACGTGTAGGGCTGGGTCATGGCGGTCCCACGAACAAAGAGCAGCCCAGGCAAGCCACGCGAAGAAGCTCTTTCAACTTAGAAGAACATCAGGCCCCTAGACAATCCAAGCCAAGGGTTGCTTGGCAAAAGGGGTGCCACGCGACATTGTGTTGCTAAACATAAGCAAACCCCTCCAGTGAGGCGCGGTTCCTTTCCTCCCAGCCGGAGAGGAGAGTGCTGGCTCCGCCTGACCCCCGCTGTGTGTCTTCATTCTCATCCCCCCCCCCCCGTGGTCCCTCACCCCAAGAACCTCAAGAGCCATGCAGGTCGTGGCAGGTCCCCACATCCCTACCACCTCCGTTGGTTCCAGTGATCCCACAATTTCAGCAGGAGACTCACTGTTCTGGACCGTAGGCCCAAGACTTTTCCTCAAGCACCAACTTAAATACCAGAGAGCTCAAAGATTAAAGGCTAGGAAAGTAAGAGGTGTGCCGCCTTACGACAGTTATATTTCTATGTGACAGAATCACTTCATCAGTGATTGGGATGGCATTTAATTTTTATGTTATTGTAAAGTTCTAGAGACGTTTATACCATTATTTTTAATCCAAGTTTTATCTTTCAATTTGTTGAAGTATTCTGCTGGGTTCTCTCATAAATTAGTCTTATTTTTTGGGGTGGCATTTTTGAAACAGGGTCTCACGTGACATAGTTAAGGCTGGCCTTGAATTCACTATGTAACCCAAGCTGGCCTGGGACTCCCAGCGATCCTTCCGCCTCAGCCTCCTGAGCACAGGGATTACAAGCATGTGCCACCACGCGTGGCTATAGCCTTGTCCTTTTGGGTACTGTGGAGTTTTAGTTTTATTCGTTGGTATCTTACCCATGTTTTTTTTTTTTTGGTGGTGGGGTACCAGGAATCAAACTCAGAACCTTGCAGTTGCCAGGCAGGTGCGTGTGCTGCTGAGCCCTATTTTAACTGAGTGAAAAATTTTTACTAGGACGTCAAATACCAATAAAATTATTCCTTGCTTTTATTTTCATCTTTCATTCAACTAAGAAGCTAATTATAAAATTAATATACAGGATGCATTTCAACTAGAGGCATAGAACCGAATTAGGACCGAAGACAGAAGCTACTAGAGTGTAGGTTAGCGCAGTTTCAAGAGCGCGCTAGCAGGCCTGGATGAACAGCTGGACTCTAAAGTACTGAATTTTCCGTCCCCAGAGGAGTTTAAGCACTTGCTGGATGAGGGGGTCAAGGATGTTGGAGAATCCTATGCGCCGTGTGGTCGGGGCTGCGCAAGGAGCCCTCAGGATCCTCTTGTGAACCCACGGCACGGGTTTGTAAATATCTGCAGTTGATGCGAATGGCCACTAGATGTCACTCTTGTGACAAGCGTTTACAGTAGCAAGCTAGTTCCTCAGCGCAACATGAAAGTAAAATTTTATTTAAAAAATAAACATCTTTGTCGTGTGCAATTCATTACTAATGCATATAAGAAAACTTAAAATTCGAAGGGAAATTATCCAAGATCTATTCTCAAAATCAGATTAAATTCTAAGTTTTCTTTTAAAATGTCTTCTGCTATTCTCAAAGTCCAATATCGTTTAACTTCTGGCCACCCACAGCCATCTGTGACTCGCTCATCTGTCTTCTCTGCTTGCTGTAAAAGACAAGAACTCTGTCTTGCTCTCTTTTTGTGCTATACAGCCTTAATAATAATACCACTATAATATCTTACACTTCTATTGTTCTTACCATTTATGAAGCACTTATTTATAGTTCATTATTCTCTTTCTAGCGTGCCTCTTGTGTAGCATGTTTGTCACACTTTTTTTGAGACAGAGTCTATCTACGTAATTCAGGCTTGCTTTGGACTCACTATGTTGCCCAGTCTGGTCTTGAACTCGAAGAAGTTCTCCTGCCTCAGCCTCTTGAGTGCTGGGATTGCAAGTGTGCGTCATCATGCCTGGCTCATTTTTCACATTCCTTCCAAATTATTTCTTACAGTTTGTTGTGAGAACTTCCTAAAGCAAATTTTGTTTTCCATAAGGAGACTATAAGAATTAACAATGTGCAGTGGTTGGCTGTGTACAGAAATTTGAACTCAAGACTCAGTTCCTCCGGAATTCTGTAAACATTGCTGCCTGACCATCACATTCAGGGCTGCAGAGCAGAAGACCAATGCCAGCCAGCTTCTCTGTTAAATAATTAATTTAATTATTACTTTATTAAGTCTATAAACTATAACTTTTTTCTTCTATTGAAGAGTTGATAAAGTATTTTGATATATGTGGGAATCAAATTTATCCTTGGATCTAGGTAAAATATGACTTTTCCTGCAATTTTTACCTAGAAGCTAATGAGCTCTTTTGATCAAGAATCAAAAAGTACTTCAGAGGCAATTTTGTTTTTCCTTTGTGATCAGTATTTGTCTCCCATATGATCTGTTCTCATTTTGTAGAATTCTGTGACGATTTATCATAAAATATGGCTCCTTATTCTGTCCTTTTGTTTATTTTTTCTCAAATACCTTTAACTTTTTAAAACTCTGGCATGCAGGCAAATATTTTAAGGTGGTTTTGGATTTAAAATTTATTTTAAGTGTTGTCTCCTCTATTTTTCTATTGATTGCTTTTGATGTTCACTTGATGAATAATGTTTTCTTTCTGTTTCCAAAAGATGTTTGTCTTCCACTCATATTTTCTTCTAGGTTCTTTTCAAAGACTGCCCTGCACTCAAAGGCCTCTCAATTCTACTGAAAATATTACTAAGAATTAAAACCAAAACAAACAAGCAAACAAAATTTTCTTCTTTTGTGTGCATTAGTTCCTTTTCATTAAAGACCAATTTGTTTGATTGTTAGTTTTGTTCTCTTTGGGTTGATATCAGTGGTTTTCTGATTATCTCAGTTTCCACATTACTCTGCTGTCTCATGGGGAAACCACTGCTTTCCGGGGTGAACTAAATCTTCAAAAAGAGAAAAGACTGGAACCTTTGACCTTTGAACCAATTTTGCCACATCTTCCATATTCCACTGTCTTCATCTAGAGAATGAATGACTTTCTGTTAAGGACCTTGATTGAGAGAGAAAGAGACTAATTACAGACACATAGGGAGGGAAAAATTCAGAAATATTTACTAAGAATTTGTGCTACAAAGCCAGGTGTGGTGGTACATGCCAGTAATCCCAGCACTTGGAAGGCTGAGGCAGGAGGATCACTGTGAGTTTGAGGCCAGCCTGGGCTACAAAGTGAGTTCAAGGCCAGCCTGAACTACATAGACAGTCTCAAAGACAAAACCAATCAAACAAAGAATTTATGCTGCAGTAAATAGATCAGGAGGAAGATAAGTATTGCCAAATGTTATCATTTACTCTCAAATTATAACTTACTGGGGAGTACATGGTACTATAAAAGTAAGGATCCATTCAAATATATTCAAAGAAAGAAGCCAATGGGCAGTGGAACAGAAGACCTGAAGACTAAGGATTTTTATTTGCTAAACAAAAAAGTTGGAAGTCACATTTCTGTGTCCTTGGCTTGGTTAGTATTTATGACAAAAAGCGAGAGCAAGGAGGCTGGAAAAATGGCTACATGCATTGTGGAACTGCTTCTAGAGTGAGGAGAGAGAAGTTCTCTGAAAAAACCCATATTCACACAGAGCCCTTAGTGTAATGGGGGTTTACCTTCTCAGGCTTTGATGAAGCTGGCCGTTGTAGTGATTTCATTCTCTGGGTAGATTTCACAGAGCACAGAACCATTGGGAATCCCCATTTTTGACTTACCAGGTTCCTCACCGCAGCCTTCACATCTTTGTTCCTTAGGCTGTAGATGACGGGGTTCAGCATGGGGGTCACCACCCCATAGAAGAGGGAGATGAGCTTGTCTGCAAGGTCCTGCTTGTCTGCCCCCAGTGGGTCCTTGGACTTGGGCTTCCCATACATGAAGAGGATGGTCCCGTAGAAGATGACCACCACGGTGAGGTGTGCAGAGCAGGTGGAGAAGGCCTTTTTCCTGCCCTCAGCTGAGGGGATCCTCAGGATGGTGGCGAGGATGAGGACATAGGAGACAAAGATGAACAGGACTGGGATTGCCAGGAAGATCATGTTAGCCACAACCATGCTGATCACATTGATGGAGATGTCAGCACAGGCCAACTTCAAGACAGCCAGAATCTCACAGGTGAAGTGGTTGATGACATTGTCCCCACAGAAGGGCAGTCTCATTGCCTGAAATGTCTGTACTACAGAGTTGATGATACCAGCCACCCAGGAGCTGATGGCCATGGGCGTGTAGGCAGCCTTGCTCATGACCACGGGGTACCTAAGGGGGTTGCAGATGGCCACGTAGCGATCAAATGCCATCATGCCCAGGAGCACACACTCTGTGGCTCCCATGGCAAAGGACAGAAACATCTGCCCAAAGCAGGCTGAGAAGGAGACGGTTTTTCTGGGGATCAGAAAGCTGTCAAGAATGAGGGGGACGGAGGAGGTCATGTAGCAGATGTCCAGGAAGGAGAGGTTCCCCAGGAAGAAGTACATGGGCGTGTGCAGGTGGGGGTCAAGGACGGTCACCAGGATGAGGACCCCGTTGCCCAGCAGGATCACCAGGTACATTGACAGGATGAGCACAAAGAATGTTTTCCCCAGCTTTGGGTGGGCTGAGAGGCCCAAAAGAATGAACCCCCATATGGGGGAGGTCTCATTGGACCCAACCATTGTGTTTCCCGTGTTACTTACAGAAACTCAGACGGTCAATTTCATGATTCCCTGATGTCTGAAGTGCCCAGAGAGTCAGACAGAAAACCTCTTCTTGCCAAGCAATTGGAGAACAACTCTGACAATCTGCGGAAGGAAGTTCTGTGTGTTTTTCTAAATAAAATGCAGGGGATTTGATCATTTATTTGATGGTGTCTAGCTACCCATGAGACGTGAATTATTACTTGACTGCATTTAATTATCCTGAGCATACTCAGGACAGACATCCCACATGTAGTTCACTTTATACTGTACGTGGATGACTCATTTTATCCAACTTTGGTAAGAAATATTAAACTTGGTTTTGAAATTTTCCTGCCTTGTAGCCTAAAACACCCTAGTGTTCTTTGTCTTCAGCTTTTCTTTGTCTCTGTAAGCACCATGAGAGAGTGTCTCTGTCCTGTTTTCTGGTTCTTTCTCACAGTTTACAGATCCTTGATCCGTCTACTCATTCATTCATTCACTCACTCACTTGCCGGACTCCTATGGAACCAGTTATTAAATAGATGACATTCACTGGTGTTTCTCCACACTTAGGGATCATTCTGTCCGCTTTCCTCCTGGGCCTCCTCTCTCTAACGTTCATTCGCGCAGGTTATTATTAGAGATATTCGTCCTCAAGGACTGAGTTGTCTCATGAATTTCTCTTTCTTGGCCTTTCTGCTGCACCACTACCATGTTCTCTCCTCTCACTCAAGATCCCCCACCGCAATGCCCTTAGTCACCAGGTGTGAAGCCGGGGATGGGGTGAGCCCACAAGAGTTTTTACATTCTTTTAAAAGTGCTTAGTGGATTTAGCTCAATGGCACAAGCGTCTGTCTGGCAAGGGTGAGGTTGTGAGTTTGATCTCTGGTACAAAAAAAGTGCCCTCAGGGACTGGGGATTTAGTTCAGTGGCATAAGTGCCTTCTTGGCAAGTATGAAGTCATGAGTTCAAACCCCAGTCCAAAAAAAATTCATTCTGTAAATATATTTCAGAATGTAATAAAAATTGCTCTCTTACATTTACATAAATATGATGATAAAGAAAATCACTTCTCTGAATCTGGATTAACCCCCAAGCCCAAAGTAGCCAGTCTAGCTCAAGAGTAGCTGGAAAAGGAGTAAGTACCTGAAAGGAGTGGGAGGGAAGTAATCTTGTCTTTGCTCTGCATTTGGGTAAAATCCAGGAAGGATCATTCGCTACACATACCGTCATTTAAATCCCACTCTGCTATTGGGATTCTCCATTCCCTGAGGTGATTTAAAGTTTTGAAACCTAAGTGATAAAGTTTAACTTTCTATACATCTGAGATTAAGTCCCCAAGAACCAATTATTTTGAAGTTTCTCCGGAAATACATTTTCTTCTCTCTTTCTCTCTCTTCCTACCCATTTGGCTGAACTGTTGGAAACATTAGAGGATAAAGATCATTATGGTCCTATTAGAATAAACCGTCAGTCAGTGAGAACTCTGGGACAATGTAAAACCTATGAAGCAGGACAAATCCCTGCAGCTCAGTGTCCTGGGCCATTTCTAAATTCAACATCGCAGGGCAGATAGAGCAAGCCACTTCAAAGGTCTCATCTTACTGTCTCCACCAAATAGGTTGTAAGCTTTTCCCACAACCCAGACCTTTGAAGGGTATTAGAAAGTCGTAAATGAATGTGGCCATGGCTTTTGCCTGAGAGTTTCACATAGACAGCAGCCAGGGGTTTAAAAAGCTGATCACAGATATGATATCCTTTTGTTTGAAATCTTCTCTCTCTCTCTCTCTCTCTCTCTCTCTCTCTCTCTCTCTTTCTCGTATCACTTGGTTAGAGGGTGGCTAGTTTACTACTAAAATCTGGAAACTTTGATTCTAAGACCCAAAGCTAAGAAGTGCAACCACCCAGGCATCAGCCAGAAGCATCTTCAGCTTGGACCATTGTTTTCTGGTTTCTTAAACACATTATAGTTTTCTCCTTTTCATTTAATTCTAATATTAGGAATGATGGGCGGCTTATATATTGAGCTCTAAATCCACAGATGCCCTTGGTATACAAGAGAAGTTTGTCTACCATCAGGAACAAACAACCCCCCCCCCATCCAGTGAGTTCCATCCTCTCGTGATCAAATACTACCTAGGTATAGGTACACTTTGAAGGGATTTTGTCAGTGTAATTAAAGTCTCAAGTCAGTTGACCATAGATTAGAAGATTAGCTAGGTAGGTCTGAGCCTAAGTCAGATTGCAAGCTTGGTTATTTATGAATTTAAAGCTGGATACTACAAATCAAAACCAAAGAGCTGCCACAAGGAGCTGAGAATAACCCTCTGGAAAAGGCACCAGGGACGTGGCGACCATAGTCCACCAACCACCAGGAGATGAAATCTCCTGATGACCTGAATAGGCATCGGCATGCAGACAAGCTCACTCCGAATTTTCACTTACAGAACTACAAGATAATTGGGTGTTGCTTTAAACTGCTAATTTTGGGTCATTTTTATGCAATGATAGGAAACTAACATGTGTTTTAAAATTTTATAATTTTGCTTTCTATAAGCATATCAGCATACAATGAATTGTTCCATTTTGAAAAATGAAATAACAATAGCAAACACAGTTAAAAGAGAAGTTGCAGTTGGGGATACAGCTCAGGAGCACAGTGCCTGCCTGGCAAGCACAAGGTCGTGAGTTTGATTTCCAGCATGAAAAAAAAAACAAAGAAGGAAAGAAAGAAAGAAAAAAAAGAAAGTGCTACTATTTGAGGGAAGACTCACATGAAAATAAAAGCTCATGGTTTTAATTGTCCCTTTTGTGTAATCAGGACTGCAGTGTGGCCACGTAGCAGGTATTTGGTATCAAATATCATTTGATGTTTTCTCCTTCTAAGCTCTTACTTGTGTCTTGTTACTCTTAGGAACAAGTCAAAGGAGGATGGTGTGTTGGGTGGAATGAGTGTCCTTAACTAACACCAACATCAAGGCAAGGAGAGAGAGGAGAGAATTTTATTCAAGCGTGGTCAAGCTAAGGAAAGTATGGGAAAGAATTTGGGCCTGGCTGGCGGAGGTTTTGTATCCTTAAGATAGTCACCCTAGGCAGCAAGGGTCTACTAAGGAGAGAGCATACAGGTCTGACTCTGGACTTTCAGGAGGCCCTTTGTGGGCCACCATCTCTGCTGGGAGGACAGCAGTCCTGCTGGGATCTCCTTTCACCATCCTGGGGACTCCATACACCTCTGCTATAGGTTGGAGCTTGTTTCTTTCGTTTTCTTTTCTTGGTTTACTCTCTTGTTTTGTTGAAGCATTTTCTTGATAGCTTCTTGAGAAGTGTGTATAGTGTACACATTTCTGAGACTTTATGCATTTGAACATATTTTTAGTCAATTCACAAATGACCTATATTTCTTAGGGTCCTGAAGAACAGAATCAATGGAAAACACACACATGCACACACACACACACACACACACACACACACACGCATGCGCGCGCACAAGCATGCAAGGGGATTTATTAGGTAGGTTTACAAGACCAAAGGCAGAAGAGTCCACAGTGGCTGTTTTAAGGAACCGGAAGTGGGAGTCCAGATGGCCACCTGTGTGCTGGGGACACTGATGATCCAGTAATTTCTCAGCCCCTGAAGATGGAAGGGGCAGAATGAGAATTGTGGATGCAGTCAGAGGTTGAAGGCCCGGACTCATTTCAGAGTTGCTGATGTAGTCTTTTTTAGAAGACTAGGGAAACTGAAGATGAATGTCCAAAGGCATGGGAAAGACTGAAGTGCTTCCCAAGTGGACACATGTCTGTCTTATTTTCCCTTTTAACACGTCCCAGCTATAAGCCTACTGGTTGTGCCATTCAAATCAGGGGCAGGTCTACTTCCCTTGGTTTGCTGGCCTAAATGTCAGTCATCCATACGCACAACCAGAACTTTTCCATGAACCTACTAGGTATTTCTTAATCCATTCCAACTGGCAAACCATGATTAGCGATCACAGTGTATTAGTCAGGGTTCTCCATTAACCAGATAGGATGTGTGTGTGTGTGTGTGTGTGTGTGTGTGTGTGTGTGTGTGTGTGACTGGTTTATAGAACCGTTAGCTGAAAAGTCCCTGAAAATGTAGCCAGTAGGGTGGAAATCCAGGAGAGACAATGGGGTAGTTCCAATCTGAGTGCTGAAAAAAAAACCCCTAATGTCCCATCTCAAAGGTAGCTGACTTCCCTCTTATTCAATCTTTTTGTTCTTTTCAAACCTCCAGATGTAACTTGCCCAGATTGTGGAGGGTGCATGCTTTGCTTGTTCCACTGGCTTGTATGTTTATATAACCCAGAAATACCTTTCTGGACAGATTCAGAATAATGTTTGCTCAATATTCAGGCACCCCATGAATTAGTTGAACTAACATACCAAATTAATTCTCATAGATTCATGAACTGCAGGGAGAGAGAATAAAACCACACCAGGAAGCAAGCCCCATCTGGGAACTGGTGCTATGTGCAGGCTGCTGTTGGTCTGGGGACAGTCACACCCCAGCCCCTTCCAGGGTGTGGGCTGCAAAAGAAGAAATACTCCCCGCCCTGTAAGCAACCAGTTGATCTGAAAAAAAAAAAGGCTGTGATGACAGTTTTCGAGGTGAAATGCAATTGGATGCCTGTGGTGTTTTGCTGTTTCACTGACCTTGTAGGTCCAGGGCCAGGGGTCTGATCATGGGTTCAGAGGATAGCAGTATGCAGTGTGGCATCTAGGGGGATCTCCTTCTGAGGGTTGCAGACATTTTTTTTTTTTTTTTTTTATGTACTGGGAATTGTACTCATGACCTCGTGTTAGCCAGGCAGGCACTTATACCACTGAGCTAAACCCCTTGCTGCAGCCATTGTTGATTCCCTATTGTCTTGTTTTGAAGTCTTATCTCGTTTTCATTGCTTTGTTGGGTTGGGTTTTATTCTCTTTTGTTACGTTTGATTATATTAAACCCCATGGCAGGAGCAGCTGTTCCAAAGATAGCAAGATATATTATGGCAGCAATTTTGGATTGTTTTGAAATCCTTTATTGGAATCATTGTTTTGTTTTTATTATTTCTGTTCTGTTGTGTTCTGTTTATTTGTACTATGTCTGAAGATATCTGCAGCTATCTTGAAGACCACAAAAGGCATTATGGTAACTATTGGTGATTTTGCAATGTTTTGAAGTCCTGTATCACTTACACTGTATCACTTACACTGGTTCGTTTTGATTTGTTTTATTATCCTTGTTTTATCCTCTTTAAAATAAAAACAAAAAACAATCCTTATAATGGGGAATGGATTTCTAGGTATTTATTGGAAATCACCTCCCATCTGAATTAGAAGATTCTGCTGGTACAAAGTGAGAAGCCAGCTGTTCTGATTCTTGATTATTTGCTTTACTCTGCTAAAGAATATAGCACTTATGATGCCATCTGTGTCTGTTGTCACTCATTCTAGACAGCCATGGTTTCCCTCTCCAGAGAATAAGCCTTTTATTGGAGGTGAACAGGATATAGTAGACTAATGTCATGGAATGAGCCAGGTGGTGTAGGCACTGTGACTTGGGTGTTTTCCCACTAGTCCTCCTCATTTTAGTAGCGCCGTCTTCTGCTGGTCCTGGGTATATCTGCTACATGAGCTCCTCTGTCCTATCCGGTTGTTGCTCAACTTTCTCAGTTCCTGCCCTAGGAGTTAGCTGTATCAGACTTGCTATGCAATTGCCAGTCTCTGTTTTCTTTCCAACTTTCCAAGTGTTATCACTGTTACCATCCTCCTTCCCCTTAACATGTATTATAACTCCAGAGTACATAAGGGTATGGATTTTATAAGGAGAGAGGGAGGAAGAAAATTTTGCTGTAGTTTACATGGATTTCAGAAGGGAGCAAAATTAGATGTGTATGTTTAGTTATCCTTCATGTTCAGTCTTAATTCCATGAATTTTCTAGCATTTTGTATTATATTCTTATGCATTTTAGTCATTCTGTGCTGCCTGTTCCCATTCTGTTAGAATATTAGTTTCAGAGAGATAGTATTTTTTTCTGAATTATTCACAAGTGTATCCTTAATACAAAAACAGGGCCTGGCTCATAGTAAGCACACTACTCATAGATACTGAATGAATTATGAATGAGTTTGTGGTTTACCCTTGTTTTCCTTTAATTTTGTTCAGTGTCAGTTTGATTTTAAATCCTACTTCATCTTTATCCCCTTTCTGATTTAAAAAAATTGTAATTGTGCATAACATAATAGTACAGTAGAATATATACAGAGTGTATATATAAAACACTGTATATATGTATATATTAAACAACTAAAATAGTTTAGGTTATAAGGAAACATGTCAAGATGAAGAAGCAAAAAGTGGTCTCTGGCCTCCAACCCATGTAGAGCAAGTCCAGGGTATGTAAACACAGAAGAGATTGGGAGTTATACACCTGAAGTCTCTGACGTGATGGCAACTGAAGTAAGGAAACAACTTTATGAGGCTGTAAAAGAAATCAGATCAGAAATACTGTCTCTGGTAAAAGAAGAAATGATAACCATAATGAAACAATTGCTGAGCATATCCAAAAAGGACATAGATTTTAAAAAGAGCATAAAAAAATGATGGAAACCTTGAATGAACAATATAAGAGAGAATTAGAATGCATGAAGCAGATTCAAAGAGATATCCAGGAAATTAAAAACTCCATGGAAAACTGGCAAAATCACTTGAGTGAAACTGAAGATAGACTTTCAGACCTTGAAGACAGGCTTATGGCTAGCAATTGTGAAAGGAAAGATCTCTTAAAAATCCCTGGTATTGAAAAAAACCAAACACCAAAACAAACAAAAAATAACAATGAACCAGGAAATAACAATTCAATGGCTGCAAGATGACACAAAGAAAAATAATTTAAGAGTCATGGGTGTCATTAAAAAAGCAAGAGTCAACACAAATGACATAAAAGACTATGTGACAGAACAGTGACAGAAGTATTTACAGAAGTAATAACAGAAAAGGACCTGACATACAGATAAGTGAGGCATATGGAACCCCAACTAGCCATAACCAAAATAAATCTATACCCAGACATATAATAATCAAGATTCCAGAAATTCAGCACAAGAACAGAATGTTAAAATCTGTTAGAGAAAAGAAACAGATCACCTAAAAAGGAAAACCCATCAGAATCATGACAGACTTCTCGACACAAACCATTAAGTCAAGAACAGATTGGAGTAAAGTATTTCAAGTGCTGAAAGAAAACAACTTCTAACCCAGATTGATGTACCCTGCAAAACTATCTTTCAAAATTAATGGAGAAGTAAGTTACTTCTATGACAAAGAACAACTGAAGGAATTCATGACTACCAAACCAACTCTACAGAGAGTACTGAAGGATATTCTAGAGAGAGATAAAGATGACCACAGTTCTAGGAACAGTGACAGAAAGGGATCACTTATCAGAGCAGCCAATGGAATGGAGAGTAAAAGTAGGGATCCAATGGCAAGAAAATAGCAGGGCAGAGACAAACCAATGCATGCTGGTCATAACCATTAATGTAGATGGCCTCTGTTCACCAATAAAAAGAAACATAGGCCGAATGGATCAAGAAACAAGATTCATCAATTCTATATATAAGAAACACATTTAACTCAAAAGAAAATTCATAGATTGAATGTCAAAGGAGAGTAAACAATATTCCATGCAACAGGAAACCAGAAAAAAGCAGGGGTAGCTTGCCCATCAACCACAGAAGGAGTAAGAAAGATGTGGTATTTTTACACAACGGAAAGTTACTCAGCTATAAAGAAGGATAATCTCGAGGCTCTTGTAGGTAAATGGATGTAATTTGAGATCATGCTTATGGGTGAAATGGTTCAGACTTGCATGAGTGAACAGTGTGCTGTCTCCTTAGTATAGGGAACTGGAGGAGTTAGTGGGATATAGTGCCACAATAGATATTATGGCAGTGATAGGGGAGGAAGCATCTAAAAAGGGAAGGTGGTAGCCATTGTTAATTGCCTATTATCTTGTATTTGAAGTCCTGTTTAGTTTTCATTGTTTGGTTTGGTTTTATTCTGTCTTGTTTTGTTTGATTTTATTATGTCTGATGGTGTAGGCAGCTATTTTGAAGATAACAAGACACATTATGGTAGCCATTGTTGATTTCCTATTATCTTATTTTGAACTCCTGCATTGCTTTCACTGTTTTGTTTTGATTAGCTCCATTCTGTTTTATTTTGTTTGGTTTAGTTCTCTTTAAAGTAAAAAAAAATCTTGGATCCATGGGCCCCGTATAAGTAAATGTTGGTTGTAGCTGCACTCCTTCAAATACTCAACAAACATCTCTTTTCTAAGTGGCTTGTAAATACTGGAAACACCTATTTTGATTAAGGCAGGGATGCAGAATTTAGACCTGGCAGTGTGCAGAGATCTGCCAGACTGCTTCTAGTCTGCATCACACGAGCTTTTCTGTCAGAAGCTGCTCTTTGGTAAGCAGAGCCCCATGATTTAGGAAAATGACTGCTAAGCTATGTGATGCCCTAAAATTTCACCTTGGAGTCTTTCTCTCCTTGCTTTGTTCTCTCTTGAAATTCTCCCCCAGCCCTCTGCTCCCAGCATCTCATTTCTGAACTCATCCACTGTAGGGCGCTCAAGATCAAGTAGAGAAGGGCACACACCATGCCTCAGGCCCTGGTACTCATGATACTCTTGATGAGCCACCGGCCTCCAGAGCGTGTGACCCACTCAGATCGCCCATGTTAGTGCTTGACATCTCAGCATGTCTATGTAATTTTAAACTGTCTGAACTTTTCTAGAATAAGAGGTAGGACACAGAAGGAGATACAGGCATGAAATCAACAAGGTTAGGTCAAAAGTCTGTAGCTTTGAATACAAATCTTATGGATGCATGTATGGTGCATTTGATCTAAATCTAAATATATTTTACTTAAATGTAAATACCTGTACAGTCTTGTTTTGCGTAACAAAAGGGAGACTATCTGAGAAATGCCCTGGAGATGGTTTGTGCTTGCACGAGTATCATAGGCAGTACCCACGCCAGCCTAAATGGCACAACCACTGCACACCTGGCCTATCTGGTAGAATCTGCTGTTTTGAAGAGTCCTCTGATTTCCTCGGCTATTGCTCTTGTGCTTGAAGGCTATTTTCTCCCACAATTAGCTTTGGTAGAATTTCAAAAAAGTCTTCAGTTGCCTTCACATCAGCACTCACAGATTCTCAACCCACTATTACATAATGTAAGAAATAATAATTCTTGAATGGTTTAAACCACCCATAACTAGCAGTAAATTCAACATGATAGTCAGGTCTCACCTTTTCTTTCAGCATCACAGACAATTTTCTGCTTTGGCCATGCTTGTCACATTGTTGACAGGAATGCACTTCTGTGTCTGGTATCTAATCCAGGGTATTAAGAGTTTCTCTATATGTAATAAGTTCTTTTGTAGTTTCATTAGTTGTCTTCAATGAAGGAGATCCTTTAACTGTTTCTATAGACTTGTTCTTGTTTTTCAAGACCACAGCCATGATGGAATGGTACATATTCGATTGATAAGCAACAAGCATCACTGATTTTTTTATCCTTCTGGTCCTTTTCACTTTTAGTTTTGTTTCTGGGACAATCACTTGACACGGCCTCTTACTGGGAGCACTTAAGAGTGGGTTTTGTATGATGAAGGATCATGTATGATGATGGACAAAACAATATGAAATTAAATGAATCACAGGAACAAATGATGGGCTGGACATGGTGGTGCACACCTGTAATCCTAGCACTTGGGGGCTGAGGTAGGAGGATTGCTGTAAGTTCAAGGCCAACCTGGGCTATATAGTGAGTTTAAGGCCAGACTGGACTATGTGGTGAGATTCTGTCTACCCTACCCCCTGCAAAAAGGAACAAATAAAACATCAAGAACATGGTAAATGAATGATGTCTGAGACTGCTATCTCTATAATATGGCATACTACTGTAAACATTTCTTAAGTAGAATGACTATACCATAAAACAACACTAAATAGTATAATGTAATAAATACATAAACCAGTAACACAGTCATTCCTTATCATAATCAAGTTGTGGGGCTAGAGATTTAGCTCAGCAGCATAAGCACCTGTCTGGTGAGCGTGAGGTTGTGAGTTTGATCCCTAGTACCAAAAAAAAAAAAATTATCATAATCAAGCTGTATGTTATACATAATTGTATGTGCTACATTTTTACATGACTGACAGTGCAGTGGGTTTATTTACACCAGCATCATCACACAACCACATGAATAATGCATTGCATTATGACGTTTCGACTGCTACAGTGTCATTAGGCAACAGGAATTGCTCAACTCCATTTCAATCTTGTGGGACCACCATCATGTATGTGATGTGGTGTACCATTGATTGAAATGTCAGACAGCACACGACTGGAGGATAGGCAGATAGGCGATAGATAACACATACATGCACACAGAGATTTAGATCAAACACAGAATGTATACATTATATTCCCTACCTTTTTTCCATTGAAAGGGTCTAAAAACCATAACAAACTCAATAAACCTCCAGAAACAAGGTTATAGTTTTTAAATAGTATTTTTCTCTAAAGGAAACGAGAGCTTCTTAGGCAAAATGATTATTTCCAGGTCTACAGAGGAATTGTGAATGTTGAACCTGGAACATCTTGACCTTCCCAAATGCAGGGAAGTCGTCATAGATGCAAATGCTCTAGGACCCATGGATTTGTAACTGCATTAATATGAAAACTCCAAAGGCTTTAGATGTGATAGGGAATCCATAGGGAATTCAGAAAGATATCACAGAACGGCAGTAAGCAAAATACAGACATGGTGAGATTTACAGTGTCCCATAATGAAAACTGTCCTTCAGAAAAATTAAGAGAGAGTAGTGGTGGGAGGAGCAAAGGGGGAGGGAGAGAAATATAGATTAATGGGGGTAGATAACGTATAGTTTTATATGAATCCTGGTTCAATAAAATGAAATAAAGCATTTATTAGAAATTTTGGGGCATATAAATTCTGGATAATTGATGATATCAAGGAATTGTTGGTTTTAGACATAATAATGATAATTTATTTCCATTTTTACAAGCGCAACAGTAATTTTTATAGATAAATACTGAAGTATTTAAACATGGAATGTAGGGTTATCTGGAACTTGTTTCAGAATAACCCAGGAGAGGGAAAAATAACCCAAAGGAGGACTGGATGAAAAAGATTGGCAATGAGAAGATTTTTGTTGTGTCTGGGAGATAAATACATGAAGATTATTCCCTCTACTTTTCTATAGGATTAAGTACTACCATAAAATTAAGGTGAAAAGATCGCCTCGAGATTTAGGTCTTGTGTTGCAACCTTTATTTCTGTTTCCATGTGGGTATGTTTCTCTTTAATATGTCATCTATCTCTGGAGACAGCTTTCTCCTCCTCAAAAGGCACATGGCTTCATTAGTCCTGGCTTTACAGGATCTCTTAGTCCAAGAACGCTATGCCAATCAAGAGATATCTCTGTATTCAAATCCCGAATTGTTTGGGAAGAAAAATCACAGTATGAGTCAAGCCTGAAGCTACCTGGCCAGGGAAAAGGGCAGGACTGTTCTGCCAACAGGTTCTTTTTTTTTTTTAGTTTTAAAGAGAATAAAACAAAAGAGGGCAGAACAAAGCAGATCAGAACAGAACAACATAAGCAACACGGCACTTTACAATAAGATAACCGGACATTAATAGTAGCTATCATAATATCTCTTTCTCTGCTATAGTTGAGCATAGTTTCAAATACAATAACATCAAACATAAAAAAATAAGATAAAACGATCCAAAAGAATGAAAGAATTACAGGGCATTCTGAACCGAGTAACAGAGAATGATCAATGGCTACTATAATATCTCATTTTCTATAAAAAATTTGTTTATACTATCACATATATTAAAATCTCAATAAGATACAACATGATAGAATTGAGGGTAATAGAAGAATAGAAGCATGGTAGGACTTCAAAGCAAGATGATATTAAATCAGCAATGGCTGCCATAATGTTTTGTTTTCTTCAAAACAGCTGTTCATACCATCACACATAATAAAGTCAAACAAAACAGAATAAAACCATTCCAACTGATGAATGAAAACATTGAAAAGCTTCAAAGCAATGAAATGGGGAATCATGATTACCATAAAATCTTACATACTCTTACCAACTCTCATACTAGGGAGGCTATATGATATTTACACATGTGAGTTTGGTTTATTTCACTTATGAGTATGGTCTCAAGTTGTGTCCATTTATTTATAAGTATCTCAATGTGATCATTCTTTATAGCTGAGTAGTACTCCATTGTATAGAAATACCAGGTTCTAAGGGAGGAGACATTTTGCTATAGGCGGAATTTTAGGGGTAGTTGCTGCAGGATACAAATGTGCCAATCTCAGACCCTCTTGGGCTCACAAAGCCTGACCTTTAGTGACATAAGCCCCCAGGTGAATTGCCTTCAGCCAGGAATAGATTTATCCACTTATTTCAGGACACCATGCCTATCCAATTATTCTCTGTGTTTCATGGCAAGAAATGGCAAGAGATGGAGCAAGAGGTAGGTTGGGTGTTAATAGCAAGCGTATTTTAGAGACATTATCTACAATGTGAAATAAATTTCAAGATTGCAAGTAAGGTGCATTCCAAAGTTCCTGATGCTAACGCAACGCTGTATAGCCTCATCCAACTATTCTGTATGGCTAGAGATTTAGCTCAGTGGCTTGAGTGCCTGCCTGGCAAGCGTGAGGTCGTGAGTTCAATCCCCGGAAAAAACTATTCTGTATGACTTTTGTTAAATATTGTCAGCATCCTTAGATTCTGGAGAGAAACAAATCTATGTTAATTTAACATTGGAATTTGTGTGCTGTCACAGTTCAGCTTACCCAGAATCTGAGACCGGTTAGGTAGAGGCCATCAATGCAGCACTGGGCAGGGAGAAGCTGGACAGGAATGCAGTCTCAACAAAAGCCTCAGACAAGCCCTTGGGGAACCTTGGCCCTGGGAGGGCCTTCAGAATTGTCCTGAGTAGAGGGCGGAGCATCTATATCCCCTGGTAATGGCATGTGGTCTGAACCCACGAAGGAGATACGACCTTGGGTGAGTCACTCATTTTAGCCAAGCATCCTCATTAGCTGATTTCCCCAAACAAGCGACAGCTAAAGGATCTTCAGTGACAGGAGCTTCAGCTGCTGGAGGAACATGTCCCTTATTCCTACAGAAGAATCTAGATGGAGAACTAAGCACAGTTCTCAAAACTTTTAAGATAAAATATGTTGAAAAGAAATTTGGTTTCTCAAGAGTGTTTCATTTTCAAGTCAATTCTTGGCTCATTTAGTTGGAATTTATCTAGAGTTGATCAAACAGGTTCCTGCAGCCTGGGAGACTATTTCAGGGGTTATGTAGGCAGTGACTCAATGCTCACATTCTGCCTACCAAGGGCAGGAGAGCGCTGTGGAGCTGAAGAGTGATTGGCCACAGCCCGGAAGAGGCTGGAGTGCCCAAGAAAGGCAGGTGCAGAGGCTTTCTTTGAAATTTTGATTCTGAGGCACAAATGGTCATCTAATTGCCTCAGGGATAAGCAGACACTAGAAGTTCTCTGCCTCACTGTATCTTGGCCCTTTTGTATGTCTCTGGTAGCTGAGATGCTCACACACTTCATCCTGGACCTCTTTTGAGTCCCACGGTGCGCTGGCTCATGTTAATTTTCCCACTCCCTGCAGTCATCATCTCTCCAGGCCATATGTTTCATCTCCTGCTGGTCCCGTTTTGCCAGCTCCCCCAGACTGCAGTGGTGTCCTGCTCTGTTCTTTCCCCAGCAACCTGTCACTCAACTCTGCAGACTACGGGGCCAGAATATGTACTTAAATGACACTTGCTGGACAGGAAATTCCAGCTTAAAATTGGGCACCAGCTGTGTGTGTCCTAGGCTAGGATTATCCACGTGAGTGTTTCAGGATCTGGCTTTCCTGCCCTCAGAAATAGTGCCCTGTGCGGGTTCTACCTGGTTCCAGGCAAAGGAAAGGAGGGGAAGGAAGGGAAAGGAAGGGAAGGGCAGGGAAGGGAAGGAAAGGGAAGGGAAGGGAAATGAAGGGAAGGGAAATGAAGGGAAGGGAAATGAAGGGAAGGGAAATGAAGGGAAGGGAAATGAAGGGAAGGGAAGGGAAGGGAAGGGAAGGGAAGGGAAGGGAAGACAAGGGGAAAAAGCAACTTCTTGTCTATCTCCATCTCAGCTCTGCCTCCAAAAGAAAAATAAAATTTGAAGGGATATATTTACCTGTCCAGTGAAGACATTTTTCACACTCTCCTGTGAGCAGAGTATGTGACCCAAAGCAATGTTGTGGAGTTTGCCCTGCACCATCTTCAGGGCTTCCTTTCACGGAAATTGAACATACAAATATATGGAGAACAGGCTTTTTTTCCTGAAAAAGAGACAAATCTACTCACAAAGGTGACTTCAGACTTGAGCACTGGAATCAGGAAATTGCTGTTTTTCAGCAGCACCCCTCCCATTCCTCAAGGCTCAGGCCCAAGGGGCTTTACACGTCACCGTTCTCATTGTGCCCACTAACAGCCAAAGCTCTCTGACATGTGTACAGTTTGATTTTCTCGTAATCGTTCTTCACATGTATCTTGTCTGGGGAAAACATTGCACTGAGACTTTTGGACAAAGCAGCCAAGAACATAAAAGTATGGAACAGCTATTATCTGAACATCACTGGGTTAAGTGCTTCTGAAATACCACCAAGTTCCTCACGGCAGCCTTCACATCCTTGTTTCTCAGGCTGTAGATGACGGGGTTCAGCATGGGGGTCACCACCCCATAGAAGAGGGAGATGAGCTTGTCTGCAAGGTCCTGCTTGTCTGCCCCCAGTGGGTCCTTGGACTTGGGCTTCCCATACATGAAGAGGATGGTCCCGTAGAAGATGACCACCACGGTGAGGTGTGCAGAGCAGGTGGAGAAGGCCTTTTTCCTGCCCTCAGCTGAGGGAATCCTCAGGATGGTGGCGAGGATGAAGACATAGGAGAAAGAGATGAACAGAACTGGGACTCCTAAAAAGATCACATTTGTCACTCCCATGCTGATTACATTGATGGAGATGTCAGCACAGGCCAATTTCAGAACAGCCAGAATCTCACAGGTGAAGTGGTTGATGACATTGTCCCCGCAGAAGGGCAGTCTCATAGCAAGCGATGTTTGAGTCATGGAGGCAGCAGCCCCAGCCACCCAGGAGCTGATGGCCATGGGCGTGTAGGCAGCCTTGCTCATGACCACGGGGTACCTAAGGGGGTTGCAGATGGCCACGTAGCGATCAAGTGCCATCATGCCCAGGAGCACACACTCTGTGGCTCCCATGGCAAAGGACAGAAACATCTGCCCAAAGCAGGCTGAGAAGGAGACGGTTTTTCTGGGGATCAGAAAGCTGTCAAGAATGAGGGGGATGGAGGAGGTCGTGTAGCAGATGTCCAGGAAGGAGAGGTTCCCCAGGAAGAAGTACATGGGCGTGTGCAGGTGGGGGTCAAGGACGGTCACCAGGATGAGGACCCCGTTGCCCAGCAGGATCACCAGGTACATTGACAGGATGAGCACAAAGAATGTTTTCTCCAGCTTTGGGTGGGCTGAGAGGCCCAAGAGAACAAACTCTGCTGCTGAGGCTGTCTGGTTGGCACTGCCCATGGTGTGTTTCCTTTGTCACCTAAAGAAAATACTTAGAGGTCAAAACCCAATGTTCCCTAAATTGCAGAGGTTCAGACTTCTAGTCTGGAATGTCAGCCTGACTGAGTTATTAAAAAACAATTCTGAGTCAGGTGTGGTGGCACATGCCTGTGATCTCAGCACTCGGGACAGAGGAAGGAAGAGTACTATGAGTTCGAGGCCAGCCTTGGCCACAAAGTGAGTTCAAGGCCAGCCTGAACTGCATAGCGAAACTATGTCCCAAAAGACAAAACAACACAACAATTCTGAATGCCCCCAGTATCTATTTATTTAAGAAAAAGGGCAGCAAATCAAAAATCATTTCCATGCCATAAGATACCACATTTCCAAAGTTTAAAATGATGACTGATAATTTAATACATTTGATCCGCGACCAAGACACACAACACATTCATTTTAGTGATGCTATATCCTATGTGCAAATTCATCTCTTTGATCAGAAAAGTGATTTTGTTTCATAGTCCTCCATTCACACTTTGTGCTAGATATTATTCATTATTCATATTAGTTGTGAATCCTTACCTTAGAACTATTTCTTTTCTCTAGATCATTTTCACAGAATGATCGTAAGATCTTCATAGACAACAGTATCTCCAGGGCTTCTACTCATTGATCCATTACACTTCCTTTCTTCTGTTCATCCACTGATCCATGAACTTATTAATTTATCCACCATGTTTGAGCATCCACTCAACAAAACTTACCGATCAGCCAGTATGTGGATAAGACAATTTCTACAAGGATCAGAGGTGACCTATGTATGGCCCAGCTTAAATGGGTTCGCAACCTGGCGTGGAGGAGAAGCATAATGGTTTTGTAGAGGCCAGAGTATTTAAAAAGGCACTCTCCATACTGATGGACCCAGGGACTGTAGAAAGATGTCTTGGTGATACAGAATACAACTTGATCTTTAAGGGAAAAAGAAGGTTAGAGATGGAGAGACATAAAGGAAAAAGGAGCGGTTTCCAAGATGACTTCAGGTTCTAGAAATTCTGATATATTCCTGCTAGTTTGAATCTGGTATCTAATGAAGATGAACAGAGGGCTGGATCCAGAGATCCATTGAGGCTCACACTTTCTGGAAATCCAGTTCTTTTAGGCAACTAAAACTGCTCTTCATTAAAACAAAAACCACCCTACTATGTTTCTTTCTCTTCTCAATGGGTGAATGTCCATGTAGGAATCAGTGGACACATAGTCCTTTTGAACCTTTTGACTTTTGACTCATCTGTAACTATGAACCTTTGAACCTTTGAACTGTGAACCTTTTGACTCATCTGTATCTATGTCACCCAGACTGGATTCTGGCACTGATTGTGGTCTCCAAAAATCTAATCGAACTTTCTCTCCTATTCTAGAGTCTCTTCTTCACAACACGGATGCATGGTTTGTCAGCTCAGCTTGATCTCTTCTGGGAATGGAGAACTCACATCACTCTCACACAGTCTATTCCATATTTTTAGGGCTCTACAGTGTCAGACAATTTTTCATTCTGAACCAACCCGGAAGGTTCTGAGTAATTTACATGGGTTCAGCCTCCTTCTGGAATTCCCAGAGTTTGTGGAAGGTTATCAAGAGGTCACCTCACTTTCCTCACTTCCGGGGAAATCTCTGCAGTTGCAGGAGTCTGTGAACTAAGCCTGGAAAGTTGAATGGGATTCTTGCCATCTAGAATTGCTTCACTGTGTCCTTTTCAAGTACTGATCCCTTTGTAAAATCAATTTACAAATTAGGAAAGTTGCAGTGCTAATAAAAGGCTGATATTACTTTTATAAGAAACCATACTTACTGCAATCAGGAAACTATGGGTGAACGGTCCCCACGGCTTAGGAAGAGTACATGAGCCAAAAGTAGCAACACTAGTTGGAGAAGCCGATGCGGAGATGACACCTATGATTTGAAGAGAAGAGGGAAAGTTAGTTCTTCCTGCTCAGTCTTGGTTCTGTTTTAGGCAAAATCTTGAAACGGACAACTAATACCTGTAGAAAGCAAATTAAAGTCAGCACAGTGATTGAGACCATGGGGCTCCCTGAAGTGATTAAAAGTTTGGCAGTAGAATCAGGAAACTTTTTATACTTCTGAGACAACGTCCCAAAGATCCAATTATGTTGAAGCACTCCAGGAAGACATTTTTCCTTTCTCTTTTTTTTCCTGTTGAAGTTTTCTGCATTTTGGACCACTGAAGAACATCACAGGAGCATTTTTTTTGTCTGTTTACATTTTTGGAAATTTTAAAATAACACAAATTCTTGAAGATGGGGAGACACTCTAGGAAAGCCTTGATCTGGAAAGAAACTAGCTTTAAATGTGTTTGTCAGGTGTGACGCAGATGAGGCGCCCAACAAAATTGTGAAAGGACCTAGGCAGAACATTACTCACAGACCCCAGAGAAAAGAGGGTGGCAGTCCTAAGGGTCAGTAGGAAGAGATGGGGCCACCCAGGTCATGTATGCCCAACCAGTGGGTGGGAAGCAAGAGAGAGGAGTCAGGAACCTACAAACCAAAGCTTTTCCTGGGGTTCAGATCATTCCCAAGCAGGTTTCCTACAGGGACTTCTAATTGGTAGGTTATAGCAAGCAGGCACAAGTCCTGTGGAGTCACATTATGATTGACAGGTGGTCA
Organism: Dolichotis patagonum; assembly: GCA_004027295.1. Taxonomy (NCBI): domain Eukaryota; kingdom Metazoa; phylum Chordata; class Mammalia; order Rodentia; family Caviidae; genus Dolichotis; species Dolichotis patagonum. Next base: position 26,786 of record PVJX010022458.1, read on the forward strand.
CTGCACAGCCCATGCAGTAGGGTGAGCCAGTAAGCTGTATCTGTATGTCACATAAGGAGCATGTCACCAAAAGGCAGTTATATAGTACTAAGCACTGCCTCTAGCATAAGAAGTTTGTCTTAGTGACTTTTCTCATTGCTGAGACAAAATACCCAACACCCAAAATTAAAAGAGGAAAGGTTTATTTAGCTTGCAGTTTGTAAAGTTTCAGGCAATAGTCAGCTGGCTCTAAGGCAGGGCGACACAGCAGATAGGCATCACAGAGGAAACAGTTAATGGTGGGAAAAGGTAGCAAAGCAAGTGAGGAACCTCAGCAGCTTGTCTGCCCCTTTTATATTCTATTGTGATTAGGGTGGTGCCAAACTAATCACGGGGCCGATTTAGTAATCACACACCCTTAATCCCGGCATCACACACTCTAGATCCAGCCATGTCTGAAGCAGCCTCACCCATGAGTGTGTGAGTCTTTGGGGAGACATCTAGACACAAACTATAACAGGGTCAAACCTCTATTTGGAATGGGTGTGTAAGTATTATAAAGTTGTAAGAATGCACTAATTCCTTGTTATTACTGAGTAGTACTCTACTGTATGAACATTAGTTTGCTCATTTTCCTTGTTGATGGACATCTGAACAGTTTCCAGTTTGGCTGACCTTGAGCTCACTTTATAGCCCAGGCTGGTCTTACCACAATGCAACTGTATAGGGAATTACTAACAGTAAAATAAGAAAAAGTTCACAAATATTTATAAACCTCAATAATTCTAGATAAAACTTAAGTCCAAGAAGATAGCATAGAAGAGGTTAGAAAACATTTTGAACTAAACGATAATGTAAACGAAACATATCAAAATTTGTCTATATGTATAAAGTGGTGTTTGTAGAAAATGTTGTTAGTTTACATGTATGCCATGTACTCTAAGTCTTTCCTTAAGAAGCTAGAATAAAACAAAAAAATAAGTCTGAAGTAGAAAAAAATTATAAGAACAAAAATAATGAAATAGAAAAGAGACAATAGAAAATATTAACAAATACAAATTTATATTATAAAAGAACAACAAAACTTACACACCTAGTAAGAATAATTGAGAAAGGAGAGAGAGAGAGGGAGAAAGAGAAACAGAGACAGAGACAGAGAGACACAGAGAGACAATACTATTAAAATCAGGAATGAACAAGAGAGACAGAACATATCAAAATCAGGCATGAAAGAAACAAGTAACTAACTACAGATCTTAGAGACATTAAAAAGATAATATTATTAATTAGTTAAGGACAGTAAATTGACAAATTAGGTAAAATTGCACAAATCCCCTGAAATATTTGATTTATCAAAATATTAAAATAGAAAATCTGAAGAATTCCATATCTATTAAAGAAACTGAATATATTGTCTCAGATGATTCAGTGCGGACTTACAGAGATAGAATAGCCCAGAGTTTCACTGTTAAGACTTGTAGTTGTCTTCCGTTTTGCAGGCTGTAGTTACTGCACTGCTTGTCATTAATAAAACTGGGCAGGGGGTGCCAAGAGATGGCTGGGAAATCAGCTGGAGGTCAGGTGTTGTGTAACATCTGCCTTCTCTCCTAATGGCTAGAGTCATTTGGCCTCAGTAGGCTAGCGAATGCCTTCTTATTTCATTTTGTAGAAAAAAGGTAAAAAAAATTTTCATAACAAAATAATAGGAGAATACCAATAGTCAATACTTTACAAGTTGTTACCCTTAACAACAGGGTACAAGATATGGACATAAAAATCCCTCCAACTGATATTAGTTTTTCATGAACTAAGAGACATTAGTCGTATAACTGATTTGCATTTTTCTCTTTTCCTACTGTCTTTTCCCCTTTCACCCATCCTAGTTCCCTTTTGATTTTGAACAGATTCTTCCCATTTCACAATATCTATTGTACACGTTAGACCTTATTTACTCCTTCAGTTTCTCACACCAGGGAGACAATACAATGTTTACACATGTGAGTCTGATTTATTTCACTTAACAGTGTGGTCTCTCAAGTTGCAGCCATCTACCTATAAAAGTCTCAAGTTTATCCTTCATTGTGGCTGCATAGTTCTCCATTATATAAAAATGCCACATCTTTTTTATTCATTTGAGTTGTTTCCAAGATTTAGCTATTACAAACTGTGCTGCTGCTATAAACACAGGTGCAATATATCACTGTGATATAATGCTTTTAATTCTTCTGGGAAGATACCCAGAAGGGGAATAGCTGGGTCAATGGGACCCTAATTCTAGGTTTTGAAGAATTCACAATAATTTCCACAATGAGTGTGTCAGCCTGCACTCCCACCAACAGTGGAGAAGGGTTCCTTTTACCCCCAGCCCCTCCAGCGTTCGTTATTGCTTGATTTCTTGATAACAGCCATTCTTTCTTGGGTGAGGTGGAATCTCAGTGTTTTAATTTGCATCTCTCTAATGACGAGTGATGTTGAGCATTTTTTTCATATATTTATTTGGCATTTTCATTTCTTCATCTGAGAAGTATGTATTCATCTCAGATGCCCATTTTTGGATTGGATCTTTGAATTTGAGGAGTCTGATTTTTTTCAAATTTTTATATGTTCTGGATAGAAGTCCTTTGTCTGAGGGGCAGTTGGCTAAAATTTTTTCCCATTTTGTGGGTGGTCTTTTCACTCTGTTAGTGATTTATTTTATTATGAAAAACTTTTTAATAAGATGAGATCCCAGTTGTTGATCCTTTGAAGTATTTCCCATGCAGTCTTAGTTTTGTTCATGAATTCTGTACCTACACCTGTGTCTTCAGGTTTTCTACCTACTTTCTCTTCAGTAGGATCTTTGATCCATTTTGACTGTAGTTTAGTGCCTGGTGATAGGCATGGGTCTAGTTTTAGTCTTCGATGTGAAGATCTTGTTTTTCTAGCACATTTATTAAAGAAGTTACCTTTCTTCCAATGAAAATGTTTGGCCTCTGTGAAAAGTAAGGTGGCTGACTGTGTTTTTAGTTGTGTATGCATCTTGTAGTCTGTTCTATTTGTTCTCAAGTCTGTTTTTTTTTTTTTTCCCAGTACCATGCTCTTTTTTTATCACAGTAGCTCTGTAGTATAATTTCAAGTCAGGGATTGTGATGCCTCCTGCCTTGCTTCTGTTGTCCAGAATTGCCTTTGCTATTTGAGGTCTCTTTTAGTTCCAGATGAAGACAAAAAAAGAAAAAAGAGAAGGTGGAGAATGACAAAACATGGAGGAGGGGCACAGCCCCAGACAACCAGCCTGCCCAGGACAGGCCTGAAACTCAATGAGATGGATGAAGTTGGAAGTCAGACACTGGAACTTTCTGAAGTGATAATAGCAGAAGTGAAAAACAAGTGAAAAATGTGACAAAAAAAGATCTCTCAGGTATAAAAAAGTGATGCTTAAAATTAAAGATATTAGAGAAGATGCAAATAAAAGAATAGATGATCTTAGGAAAAGGATGGGGGAAAAAATGCCCAGCATAGGAGAGAAATGCAATCCATGAAACATCCAAACAGACATCTTGGAGATTTTATTTTCTTTTTCTTTTCTTTTTTTTTTTTTTAATTTGAAAGAGAATAAAACAAAAGGGGGCAGTACAGAGCAGATCAGAACAGGACAACATAGGCAACACAGTACTTTACATTAAGTCAACTGGACATCAACAGTAGCTAACACCATATCTCTTACTCTGCTATAGTTGAGCATAGTTTCAAATACAATAATATCAAACATAACACAATAG
>PVJX010022459.1:0-30515 GCA_004027295.1 Dolichotis patagonum
GAGTGAGGAAAAAAGTGATGATACCTTTGGGATCTGAGGAATGTGGGGTACTTTTGAGTCATCCAAGTAGAACTGTCTCATAGGCAGATGGATAAATGAGTTCCATATGAAACTTAGGGGAAAAATCTGGCACAGGGAATGAATTTGATTTGCCAGTATAGAAAGATGGTTTGGAGTCACACCTTAGTTGAGACTACCCCAGAGAAGTATTTAGAAGGATTAGAATGGAAGGGTAAGGAGCATTCATGTTAGGGAATGGGGAGAAAGAATCCCCAAGAAGATGCGCCTAGAATGATAAGAAGAATACTGGACAGTAGCATTGTGGGTGCCAGAGGAAAAGAGTGTTTTAGTGAGAAAGTGAGCAAATGGTGATATGTTCTACACAAGAAATTTGCCTAGATGTATCTGTCCATTCATTGTACAACAACCAGCTTATTAGTTGTCTCGAAAGATAGTTTTGGTGGATAAAATCCCATCTAGTTGGTTGAAGAGTGTCATGGTTTGTGTCTAAATGCCCTCCCCGCGGAAAATCTCATACCATCATGGGGAGGGGGGGTAGGCTTTTCAGAGGAGGCTGAATCTAGAGTTTGTGACTGATTACTGGTCCAATGCTGGGATGAAAGGCTTGAGTGGGATACACATCCTAGGGCTGTCTTGTGGTTACTTTTCTCATCATGCCAAGATGAAATGCCCAATGCCTAAAATTAAGGATGGAGGGGGCCAGAGATTTAGTTCAGGCGCGTAAGAACCTGCCTAGCAAGCGCAAGGTTGTGAGTTTGATCCCCAGTAAAAAAGAAAAAAAATTAAGGAAGGAAAGGTTTAATTAGCTCATAGGTTTTACAGGTTTCTGTGCATAGTCAGCTGGCACCAAGGCAGGGTGTGGTAGAGGAGCAACAGTTCATGGCATTGGAAGGCAGCAGAAACCACAAGAGCAAAAAGAAGGAGCACAAGAGAAGACTGTTCTTGTCCCGTATATTGTATGGAGGCTACAAATCCTAGCACGGGCGTAGCACTCACATCCATAATCCCAGCACCAGACAATGAATCTATCACAGCTCTGGATTCTACTGACCCCATGACTGCATGATGCTTTGTAGGGACATCTAAACCCAAACCATAACAGGCGTGTGAGCTGCATACAGTATAAAGGATCAGAAGAATCTTGTCTCTTTCCTTGTTGCTTTTGCTGTCTTTGCCACAATGTGCCATGTGCCACCCAGCCTTGGAGCCAGCTGAGACTCCAAGGACTGAAAGCTCCACAAACTGTGAGTCAAATAAGCCTTTCTCGTGGTAACCTTGGGTGGTGGGTATTTTGTCTCAGCAACAAAAGCAGTAACTAAGACAAAGAGTGAAGAGAAACCAGGCATGATGATACAGACCTATAATCCAAGCACTCTGGGAGTTACAGGTAATCGGATTGCAAGTTCAAGTTCAGCCTGGGCAATTTAGTGACTTAGCAAGACCTTAAAATAAAATTGTCAAAAAACAGAAACAAAAAGAAAGGGCTATGGACATAGCTCATTGTCCCATAGTTGAAAGGAACAACAGCAAAAAGAAATGTGCATAGAAAACAAAGAAGTTGCAGTGGTGAGCATAAAGAACTTGATCAAAATGTTGCTTCTCTGGAGCTAAGAATCCAAATCCATATTACAAGTTAGCCCTCTCTACAAAGTTAGGATCACACAGATAGACTTGGGGATCTCCTTTAGTGCCTTGTTTTATTATTTTATTTATTTATTTATTTATTTATTTATTTTAAAAAGCAAAACAAATAAACCAACAAAAGGATAGAAACGATACAGAATTTCAAAAAAAAAAACCAGAAAACACTAGTTAACACATCGTACTTTATTATCTTAGAAGTAGTTGTTCAGGTTATAAGATCTAGGCACCAACATGATCAAACAATGACAACACAAACCATTCATTTTGATAAACTAACAGATTAGTAGTATAATTATCTATCTTGCATACATATACATGCATTTATATGTTTTCCAAAATACCTACAAGTTTTCTTTTTCTCTCCTTACCTTTATCCCAATTGTTCTTTCCTTTTGAACACTTTTTTACCTTTTTTTCAACCCTCCCCAATCTCACAACTTCCTGCAAAATTACACCAATTATGACAAAACCCCATTCATATCAAGATGGAAAAACCACCAAAATAGCAATATGAAGTTCCAAAGTACATACCCACATAACAGACAGTTGATTTCTGGCAAAGATGCAAAAGCAATTAAGTGGAGATAGAATTGTACCCACAATAAATATACTGGAACACCTGGATATCCACATGCAAAAAACCCCGAACCTTATAGCACATCAAAAATTTCTTACAACATCCGAAAGTCAATTCAAAATGGCTCACAGTGGGTCAAAGTAAAGGCAGGTGTGGCCTGAGTCATTGCTTTGCTGAAGTCATTGTCTCTGGGAGAAAATACATGTTTTTTCCTTATCAAACTAGCAAAACAATACGATGCTTATACATACATATTTAGTTCTCTAATAGTATATTTTTAAGGTGCATCCATTTACCTATAAAAATTCCAGTTTATAATTCTTTATGGCTGAATAGTATTCCATTATATAGAAATACCAATCTTTTTTTATCCATTCCTCTGTTGATAGGCATTTAGGTTGTTTCCAAGATCTGACTATTATAAACTGTGCTGCTATAAACATGGATGCACACATATTGTTGTAGTGTGGTGTTTTTTATTTTGGGAGGAAGATACCCAGAAGGGGAGTAGCTGGGTGAAATGGGACCTCCATTCCTAGTTTTTTTAGGAATCTCCACACTGATTTCCACAGTGGTTGCACCAATCTACATTCCCACCAACAATGGAAAAGGGTTCCTTTTACCCCACACCCTCTCCAGCATTTGTTATTAGTTGATTTTGTAATACTAGCCATTCTTTCTGGGATGAGGTGGAAATGAGTGATGGTTTAAGTTGCATTTCATGAGTGACCGGTGCTGTTGAACATTTTTCATGTATTTATTTGCTGTGTGTACTTCTTCATCTGAGAAGCATGTGTTCATCTCAGATGCCCATTTTTGAATTAGGTCTTTACATCTGGAGGACTGATTTTTTTGAGTTCTTTATATGTTCTCAGTAGTAATCCTTTATCTGAGGTACAGCTGGCAAACATTTTCTCACCCTTTGTGGGTTGTCTCTTCACTCTGTTGCTGGTTTCTCTAGCTGTGCAAAAACCTTTCAGTAGGATGAGAGCCCATTTGTTGATTCTTTGCGGTAAGTCCTGTGCAATCTGAGTTTTATTCATAAAGTCTTTGCCTACACCAATGTCTTCAAGAGTTTTACCTACTCTACCTTTCAGCAGATTTTTTTTATTTTTTTATTTTAAAGAGAATAAAACAAAAGAGGGCAAAACAGAGCAGATCAGAACAGGACAACATTGGCAACACAGTACTTTACATTAAGACAACTGGACATTAACAGTAGCTATCACAATATCTGTTTCTCTGCTATAGTTGAGCATAGTTTCAAATACAACAATATCAAACATAACAAAATAGTATAAAACCATTCAAAGAGTGAAAGAATTACAGGGCTTTCTAAACTGAATAACAGAAAATGGTACTATAATATCTCATTTTTGATAAAAAAATTTTTGTTTAAAATATCACACATATTCAAATCCCAATAAGACACAATGTGTTAGATAGAACCAATGGTAGTAGAAGAATAGAAGCATGGTAGTACTTCTAAGAAGGAAGATATTAAATCAGCAATAGCTGTCATAATGTTTTGTTTTCTTCAAAACAGCTATTCATACCATCCCGCATGATATAGTTAAACAAAACAGAATAAAACCATTCCAACTGATGAATGAAAACATTGAAAGGCTCAAAAGCTATGAGATGGGGACTCATGCTTACCATAAAATATTATATATTCTTATCAACTCTCATGCTACGGAGACTATATGGTATTTACACATGTGAGTTTGGTTTATTTCGCTTAAGAGAATGGTCTCAAGTCATGTCCATTTATTTATAAATATATTAATGTGATCATCCTTTTTTTTTAATTTGAAAGAGAATAAAACAAAAGGGGGCAGTACAGAGCAGATCAGAACAGGACAACCTTTCAGCAGATTTAATGTTTCTGATTTACGATTAAGATCTTCAATCCATTCTGATTTTAGCTTTAGCTCTGAGTCTTCAGAGTATACTAAGATTCCAGGAGACTTGGAGAACAAATTATCATTTGAAATGGAAAGAAGTTCAGGAACAATGTGAAGGGGTTAACATTTGAGGAAAGAATTTTAAAATGAGTAGTTTGGAGAGGTAATTTACAATGTGCACATATTTACATGGGAGTTAAAACAAATTGATGAATAAAGAAGGGGTTTGCAGATTGCTATGTACCTATCATAAGCCACAGCAGCCAAGAGGGAAGATTCTGTGTCAACCAAAGAGCAGAAAAAATAGAACTGTGCAGCACAGCCATTGTAAGAAATGTCTTCTCATCAGAAATCAAGTTCATGAGCAACTTAGGGGCAATGACAGAAGAGTAGCTCATATCCACTAAGGAGAGCACACAGAGGAAAACGTACATCCAGGGTGCAAGTGGGAGCTGAATGTGATTAACACAATCATGCCAAGATTCCCCATCAGGGTGACAGAGTAAATGGAAAAGAATGCAGCGAACAGCAGATGCTGAAGTGCCAGATGGTCACTGACCCCCACGAGAAGGAAGTCAGCAGTGAAAGTGCCATTCTCCAGCCTCATCATCGAGGTGCTTCTGCCTGTCTGGAGTGGTGATGGCATAAGGTCAGAGCTGGACACGATAACTGGACTCTAACCATGAAAAGAAAAACTCAAAGATTTAGTCGGTGACTCTAAATCCACTCACGCATTTCCACATCAACGGGTTGTGCCTAGAGTTTTGCATACTTGATAGCATACATTTTAGAATCAGAAATCTATGGTTTGTCTTGGTTTTTAAATTGATGAATTAATTAATTAAAACACATTCTGCATGTACATAATGATCACATTGATCATCACCTTCCTTTAATAGTTATTTTAACCCTTTGGTATTTTAAGGTACTGTTTCATTCTCATTCTCATAAAATAGCTTTTAATTTCCAGAGAAAATGGTTAATAGAAAAAGAATGGTCATGCTGGCCTTTGAACACATCAGTGTCTCTCCTTCCTTCTATTCCTTTCTTCTCTGGGGAAAATGAGCTCGTCCTCTCTGTAGTTAATCGCATCAAACTGCCTTTATATCATTAATGACCCTACGCTACTCTTATTCACCTTTGGCTCGTGCTCTTTCCTCATGTAACAATGCTTAAATCTACTCCACCCTTAGTGACAGGTGCTTGTATCTGTGTCCTTCACTTTCTCAACTGCATTGCAATGCTTCCTCACAGAGGTCCACTCCACTTCCCCAATCTCATTTGCACCTACTGAAGTAAAATGTTTGTTCCAACAATGAAAAATGATATTTTGCTTAACATTGCAAATTATATTTTTGTGAAAAAACTCAGACTTTTTAAAATATGTGTGATTATATCAAGTGACAAAACTCCCTTTTTACAATCTCCACCTCTTCTGACTTCTCTACACCTCCCTTGGTATCTCTCCTAATCCCAAAACAGTCTCACTAACCCCCTATCACATGGGGTGGCTCTGTCCTGGGGCTTCCTTCTGAACCTACTTCTAGGGCCAGGGATTTAGCTCAGTGGCTTAAGCGCCTGCCTGGCAAGCATGAGGTTGTGAGTTCCATCCTTGGTACCAAAGGGGAAACAAAAAAAAGAAAGTCGTATGAACCTACTTCTCTGTCCAAATGCTCTTTTCTTAGTTAATAATCCCATTCCTTTCCTAAACTCACTGCCTGTGCAATGATGGCTTTTCTGTTTCCAGTCCAAAGTCACATATTGAGTTTTCAAAGGGTTATGGAACAGGCACACAAGTGGAACAATTCCAAAGCTATATTTAGTGGATGTCACTTCCCAACGCCATGTGTCTTCTGAGATTCCTGTCTTGTCCACCATTGTGCCCTGTGCTCCTGGTCTAAATATGGAGCCTTCCCAATCAAGCACTAGTGATTCAATAATGGAAAATATCAAGATTTCTTGCTTTCTCATTAATGACATTTGTAAGAGCTGGAGTACAGTTCCAGGGCTAGACAAGGGATCTCTTGCTGAAACACAACCCCACTCTGACATTCTGTTTTGAAAAGTCACCCTTGTCCTTCCTCAGTTAAACCTATTAATGGTCTCTTTCTAACTAGTTTGCTATCTTACTTCCTAACAGATTACACTTCCTAACAGATTCATATGTCTTCCTGGAGGTACAGTGTAAAATATATTTAATTTTATCTTCTAGGCTAAACCCTGAAGTGAGTGTTTGTGTCATAAAAGCTCATATTTAAATATCTTCATGATTCACATATATTAGGTTAAAACCCAAACAGAACAATGCACAAAAAAAACAAGAGAAAACAAAATATTAAGAAAATTTTTAAAAATCAGCTGAGAAACTTGCTCTATAAAGTAGGCATGGGAGAATACAAGTCTCTAAATGAATTCTGTATAATGATACAACATTAGTTTTAGTTGTAAATATTGAATTCCAGTATTCTATTGTAAATTATTCCTTAATGACACTGCCCAGTGCCTACCAGTACTATTATTTGTGGACTGATGACTGTTGGTGTCATTAACACAAGACAAAAAGTTATATATAAATTAAATCAGTCTTGATATTTTAATCTGTTCAAACTTTTTACAATGAATAACTTGTAATGAGAACTCTGCTGACATTTAGATTTCTATTCAGCACCTAATAATGCTGACAGTCATCTTAAGAATGACATAGGGAAATAGATCTTTCATAAACTGGGAGGCAACCAAGAGATAGAGGGAGACAGCAGAAAGGGGAGGGGTGAAAATCAGTTAAGATGTGCTTTGCACATGTACTAACCCCTCAGGAGGAATGTAGCCACTATGTGCTGTAAACATACAGTAAAAATAGACTAACAGCACTCAAAACACTGGTTTATTGTTGCTGTCATTTTTATTGGAAACACTAGATTTTAAACCTGAAGACACTGGGCACATTTACTCTCAAGATATCAGCAGTCTATGTGCAGCATAAGCAACTCTAAAGAAGGTGCCCAAGGAAAGTCCCACCCAGCTCTACATTCCAGTACTAGGAGAGCACTAACCAGTCACCAGCTTTCACTCATCTGTTCACTGTACCGTTGCTACCCTAGTTCATATAAATTTGAAGTATAAGGAACAGTTCAAAATAATCCATTTCAACATGTATCATACTGTGTGAGGGGCAGGGCTTCTGTGTTCATAGAAGGAATCTCTGCCTCCTTTAGGAAGGCTCTGTTTTCTTTGGAGAAGAAAGATCTAGTAGGATTTGCTTGGAGGGTTTTGCATCAGCTTTTGTACAATCTCACATTGGACCACAGGGACCCAAACTCTGATATCTAAATCTCCCAGTGGAAAATTATGTGAGCAATTAAACAATTCTACTAAGGGATCCATTAAACGTGAAATGAAATGATGTAATATGTTTTTATCATGAGATTATCTCAAAAGCATATTTTGACTTCCCATATGGCAGGCTGAGGAAAAACTGGGTTCTGATATGAGTGACTTCACTCAATTTAATCAAGGCAAATCAATTTATCAAACAAATATCAGAATACTCTATGCAAAGAGATAGAGGCATAAACTTGAAGCAAGCAAAAATGTATCTGTTAATGAAGTTACACTTTGACGATCTCAGAAGTAAACTTGTTGAAGAAAAAACAGTTATGGATGAATTTAATAAATATGATGTGCACTCTGACATATTTGTCTATGTAAAACTTAAATTCTATCCATACAAGATCAGATATTTTTCTATTTTTTATATAAAGCAGTTATAAAATAGCTATAAAACAGCTTGAGTGTACTGATTTTCTAACTTTTATATCTAAATATTTTTCTATTATATGTCAATATTTTTCTATTTTAGATATAAAACAGAGAAGCATATTGACTGAACTGGGCATTAATAATTTTGTTAATTATATGGAATGGGAAAACAACATAAGAAATTACATAAAGGTGAGAATGCCCATGGCCTGGTTGGATACTTGGGAATGAGCTTTAGAGAGAATGTGTCGCCTCATGAAGATAAGAAAAGCACACACATACACATGGCTAGAAAGGTCTTAAATTCCATTTCAAGGAGCTTCAACAACTTTAAATAATTCACTCTGGTTTCTAAGTGATATATTAGATATCACTTTGTTGTGTGCAGCTGAATACACTGTTTTTAAGAGTCCTACACAAGCATCCAGGTGAGTTGACACACACACATATCGCATGTGAATCATTTTTACCTTCCTTCCTTTCCCCACTTTCTCCCCTGCCTCCAATCCCAGATTCCCCTCTCCACTTGCATAAAGTCCAGTGTCATTTAATTTAAAAATCCAAACATAGATCAGTCAGGAGAGGAACAAGAGTTCAAAGCGTGTGGTGAGTTATCTGTCTCTAGCTCTCTGCTCTGCTTTCTTCTTTATTGACTTAACTCTCAGAAAAGTTCTCTCTTGTTGGAAGGGAAAGCTTTAAATTGTTTAGAGATCCTGTCAGCTCACAATCAGTGTCAGCAGAAAGCTCTTCTTTTCTCATTAATTATAGGAAAATCTCCAAAGTTGAGTCCCTAGCTCAGTGATGTTGACCCAGAAGACAGTCACTGTGTTTGTTGATGACTGACAGTGAACACTGGACCAAATGCCATTGGGTGCATGACAGTAAGATACTGTAAGATAAGAAAGGCTGCAACACTACAGGAAATCTAATTTGATATTAGTAAGAGAATGAGAAATTCATTTCAAACTCTAGAGTTTATCAGAGGAGGAAAGAATAAATTAGTTAACAATGGAGTCAAAAGCCTGTGAGGTTGCTTTGCAGACAAGTCTGAGAAGCACACTGTGTGTCTTAATTATCTCATAGGTAACTCAGGTAGGCACCAATAAAGTTATATTGGGAAATATTGGGAAATATATCTCGTACAGTACTAATTTTTTCTGAAGCTTCATTGGAAGCAGTCTTTACTTTTGCTAACAATGCCCAATAGTCTCTGCTTAAGAAAAGTATGTCTCTATCTGTAGGATATGGAGACCAGTAGTTATCCATGATGCTAAAGGGAAAGTGACTGAGTGTCACTGGTCCCAAAATAAATTGTCTCTCAATTGGAAATTGCACATCCTAGAAACACAACAAATGAGTAACTGGCTGAAATGAAAGAAGCTGACTGCAAAGGTTTCTTCAACACAAAGAAAGTACTGAAGTTTTCTTTGAGGAAAGCAGAGATTTGCTTTGAAAACACATTGTCAAAAAATTTACACTCAAGAAAATCTCATGAGGTTAGCAGAAGTAGATAGTGTTAAAGCATGAAATAGACTGAAGAAGTCAAATTACATGGCAAATTAACAAATCAGTGTCAAAACACTAAATCCTAGTTTTCATGAGCTTGAGTGTGCTGCTTTTCTAACTTTTTATTAAGACAAGGCTAGAAACTTCATTTAAACAAGTGATTGCATGTAGAGATTGACAAAAATCATGGTGGGTTGACAAAGTGTCAATGGTACATATGAGTCTGGGCTGAATGAAAGATATGGCCCAAACAAACAGAAAAAGGGTGACAAATAGATTTTCTGAATATCAAACACACAAGTAAAAAATATGAACAGAATTTTTGTAAGTCCAGTCATAAATGAGAGTAGCATTACATTTTCAGTGGACTATAGATGCAGCATGAGACATAGAAACTACCGATGAATTTAAAAATGACATCTGAGTCAGAAATGCAGGCACTTATAAGAAAGTTTGTTAGGGCCAGGGACTTTGTGAAATAACAATTATTATCATCACCATTTTTTACTTAAGGTGATATGTGGTCTTCCAAAAACTCTGTGTGTTGCAGCAACTACCATTGTGATAAAGCAAAGAGGAAAAAGCAATTAATATATGCAAATCTGGAATCCTCATGTCATGTATAAGCTTTTTAAAAAGGATGTTTGTCACTGTAAAATATAAGAATTTGGTTTTTAAAGTATTTCATTTTCTTTAAGATTACTAAAAACTGGGATTATTGTGACTTCTTGCTTAATGTTATGAAAATTTACAATAAAGGAAATTTCTGAACTTTAACAGTGCCCTATGCATATCAATTTAAGACATTCAAGATTTAAAAAATAAGACCAGATTTTGAAAACACTCATGCCTACCTTTGTAAATTGAAGACACATGAAGATCAACCAAAAAGACTTGCTGTTAAATACACAGCTGCTTGCTGTTCATGCCACCTCCTCAGCCCACAGCACACCCTATGCTTTCTTTCCTTTACAGCCCTGAGTCTTTCAACATTACATTTTCTAAATAAGGAGGGTGAGAAGGGTTGAAGGGAGATGTAGAAATGGGAAAAAAGAAGAAACATCATTATGTACAGGTACAAATGTCATATATTGAATGTTATCATTTTGTGTATTTAACTGGTGAAGAGGGAAGCCACATAAATGCAGTATGCTGTCCAGTAGAAAAGAACACTAATAGAAAAACTGGTGAAATTAGATCGCTTGGATCTGGGTTTGTAGAAATTCCCCAGCATACATGAAGTCCTGGGTTCAGTCCCCAGCACCATGATAAGAAAGTAAATCCTTGAATAGAATGAAAACATTTCTTTTTTGTTTTGTTTTGTTTTTTGATACAGCATCTTTCTATGCTTCTCAGGCTGGCTTAGAACTCACTTTATAATCCAGGTTGGCCTCCAACTTGCAACAATCACCCTGCCTCAGCCTCCTGAGTGCTGAGATTACAGGGATTCAGCACCATGCCCACCACCTCTCTCTCTCCTTCTGCACTGTATGCCCTTCTTCTGGTGACATGGCATGCATGATTTTGGCTCCATAATACAATACAAGGAGACTGTGAGAGCTGCGGGAACGGAAATACTGCAACACAGTGACAGCTGATCTAAGGAACCAACTCAAAAGAGGGAGGACTCTTGTTGCCCATGAGCTGCAGCACGAAGCACCAAGATTTTGTCACGCTGGTCAAAGTGCCACACAATTTAAAACTCAGGAATTGCTTCTTTCTACAATTCTCCCCTTAGTATTTTTGAACCATAGTTAAACATAAGCAACTGAGATCAAAGAATATGGAATCATGGATGAGGCAATAATGGCATTTTACTATAGTCTGTTCCTCTCTTTACTCACAAGAAATAAATTTTACAATAAAGGAAATTTCTGAACTTTAACAGTGCCCTTGCTCTATAGTATCTCTAACATGAGGAAACTATTTTAAACCTCTTTGAGGTTTAACAAGACTGAATCTGTTGAGCAAGTTAGCTTTTCCTTGATTTTCCCCATCCCTGTTCTTCTACCCTTAGTCTTGTGGTACAGGTCTATAGTGTCCCCAAAAAGTCTCATACTCAGATGTAGAGTCTGATGGGATGAGGTGTGTCACTGTGGGAGTGACAGGGTTGCACAGCTCCCTCCATGGCTCTGCTGCTTTGGCTCCTTCCTGACTGCCATGAGATGAACCGATTTCTCCACCACACTCACCATGAGGATCCTGCCTTGCAGCTCAGCGTACTGAGCTCCCTGAAGCTATATTCAACCTCTCCTTTAAATTGTGGGTTTTGGATATTGTGTCCCACAATCAAAACTAGGGTATTCCATGAAACACTCAGACCATGAAAAACACTAGAGGTTCCTCTCATCCTTCATTCACTTAGGAAAGCAAAAGACAAGAATGAAATGAATGTCTTATCCCCCACACACACATACATACATATACACAACCCCCTTCTAAAGATCAAACCCAGAGTCTTGTGCATTCTCTGAAAGGGTCTACTACCACTCTGTGCCTCCAGACCCTTAATGTAATTTTAGCATCATGCCATGGCATGATTCTCTGCTTGCCATGGCATGATTCACTTCTGGGTAGGATTATGGACCATAAATTTCAAACTAACAATAGTCTATACATCTTATGACAAGATACTTATAGAAGTGGTGCTGCATGATATATTTAGAAGCTTTGCATAAAGCACATGAGAAATACTGAATCATGATCTATTGTTTGCTGGCTCCAGAGGGGAAGATGTTGTGCTATTCAGTCTCCTGGAGAAACTTGTCATCCTGGCTTCTTGATATGAACTTGGCTGTTCTCATCGTTCGAGGAGCTTGGGACCTCATTGTCACTGAGGATGGCTATAGTACTTTTTGAGGGAGACCTGGTCCTTACTTTGAGTGTTGCTTCCTGGCTCCAGTGTAGAACCCTCAATCTACTGGCACAGATCCTTCATCCTGCTGGCACAGACTTTCTGGCCTCCACCGCTGACCTTTGGGCCTTCTCAGCACAGATCCATGACACAGACTTGCATCAGTCAATGTCATGGGCTGTAGGTCTTCAGCTGGCCTCATGCAGGACGTTGCTGTGGGATCCAGGCCTTTAGCTCGATTCCTTGGTTCTTAGTGTGTGGACAGATTTCTTGCACTTCTTGTACTTAATTCTTTGGGTGACTATTATAAAGTAACAAATTATGTGTCCTGTATTATCTTGCTCTCCTTGCAGTCCCTGACTGCAGTACCATGTATATTCACACCTCTGTTGGGAGCACTGGAGACTGAAAACTCACATGTTGATAGTCTGATAGACTATTATGCTGTCACAACCACCCACTGTATACATTCTTTTATGTATTTTAATCAGTTAGTTCTTTCAAAGATAGTGAAGATCAACAAAATCTCTACATGTACATTTTAACAGTCTCTACACATAAATTTTACTTGCATGGAAAAGAATTAAACTGAGATAGTTTTACAAGAAGAGGATTTATAGAAGGATGTTGGCTAGCTCCCAAAATCATCTGAGAGAGCCAAAGAACAAGGATGAACAAAGATGAACAGAATCAATGAGTCAAGAACTATACGTGGAAGAAAAAAGCATAGCACATCGTGGATCTGTTTCAGAAACTCCATTGTGAACTCTACTCACCAGATAGTACGTTTGACTGTTTGTTTGTTTGCTTGTTTGGTTGGTTGGTTGGTTGGTTGTCTGGCTAGTTGCTTGGTTGCTTGGTTTCTTGGTTCGTTCGTTGGTTATTTAGCCAGTCTAATGAAATGTCAGTCATTAATATCAATGCATTTGTTTTTAACTTTTGCTTCACACTAGCGTCTTTTGTTTCAGAATATCTTCATTTAAGCACTTTTAGGTTTACAGAAAAATGGGATGGAAAGTACAAAAGGTCATCTCCAACTCCTATCCCACTGACCACTTCCAGTTTCTCCTATTCTGTTTAACTGACACATAATGATGATGCATATTTATGGGGCATGGGTACACTTGATTTGAATCTCAGAAATCTCCCGGAGTCACTCCAGGAAGTCAGTTTTACAATCATACTTACAAAAGATACTATCTCCCTGCATGCAGCCACCACCTCAGATAACTTGGTTGTAAATCCTAATCTTACATAGTTTTACAGTAGCAATGGAGGTTAGGAATGTAATTCATCGCTTTCTGAGTGAAGAATAACCTAAAAGAGGTTTGGAAAGGTGTTGAGTGAGTTGATCTATATTTGTCACAATCTACTTACAGTCTACTTATTGAAGGAATCTACAACTCCTATAGGTTGAAGAATTTGTACTTTATGAACTAAGGTAAGAGGTAGGTGGCAGTCTGTCACACATTATAAAAAGAAAACAGTAGGTACGTGCTCCACAGTGGCTCTGCAGCTGAAGCATGCACCCATGACCTCAGTTCCTTCTATCACAGCATCTACTTTAGATCTCAAATTGTGAACAAAGAGAATGTAAGCAATGTACTCTTGCAAAGACAAAAGTGAAGGCATAATATTCCTGGAGTAACAATGGCAGCAGTGCTAGAAGACTCTCTCTAGGGACCATTACTACTACTGTCAGGGTTGCAAAGTACAGCACCAGGCTCAGCAGGGCCAGAAATGGTGTTTTAGAGGACCTGACTTAGAGCATTGGTCCTGGCTCTGTAGCCCTGAAGATTGTGAGCCAATCATTGTCCTTATTACGAATTCATTTTCTGCTAACATCATACAGAGTTGCTCTAAGAACACCGACTAATAATATATAAATTGGTACTAGCTGCAGTGCAGGGAGCAGTCCTTTTGAAAAATAGAATTCAATAAAAAATAAAAACACTGAACACTTAGCAAGGAAGGGATTCTGGAAGTCCATAGCATGAATTATCACCTTAAAGAAGGCCTCATTGCACAGCCTATCACCACGAAGTCTCGGAAAGGCGTGAGGAATCCGAGAAGTGTGAGGTGTGGAGATCGCTTCTAACAATGCTACACTGCTTAAAGAAAAAGAATGACAAGCTGAAATCACAAATTCTTGGCTAGGGGCATGACGTGAAATCCCGTGTTTCTCTGACTGCTAAAAGAATCTCTTATCACTTCCAGCCGCAGGGCTGAGATAACTGAAAATCAAACTCAAACTTTGATCCTGCAGGTTTCTAAATTATAATGTCAGTTGAATTCAGAGCCCACTGAGATCACTTATGTGAAAGTAAAAGCATTGATCAGTATAGAACAAAACAGATACTGAATGGGGGAACATGAATGGATTTAAATGTCCTAAGTACCCTAAACCCATCATGTCCTGTGACAGTCCCGTGCTGGCCAAGGCAGTCCCACTCCTCTTGTCTGATGTGGCACAGAAGGAATAAATTATCAATGTTGCCATAATAATCAAGGTTTTAGATAGCAGAGACCACAGACCTGAGGGAGCTTCCGAGTCCATTGTTAGTGATGTCAACAACGCACGCTGTAGTTCTTAGCAGCAATGACAGCAAAGTCCCCACTGAGCTAGTTCTGCAGCATGAGTTGGACTGTTATTTCTAGCTGCACAGTCCCAAGACTGGTTCTGTAGTCCAATGTCTTTTGAATAAATAATTTTATTCTCAAGTCAGCCAAATTTTGTCTCTATTGCCTGCAACTGTGAACTACTTACTTAGAAATTTCAAAAATGGCTCTGTATTTCACCCTTAACCCTGTTCCTTCCCCCTCAAATGTGGCCAAGGTGTAAAACATTTCAACTCTGGTTAGCTGCTTTAGAATAATAATTCTATCAATGGTCTAAATTTTCCTTACAACAAGAACTCATGCTCAGAATGGCAGGTTCCCTGCCTGTAAGATTTAATAAGAGATTCATGGCTGTTTGCTACTTACAGAGAAAATTTATTCCCTTCTACCTTTATCTATCCTGTCTCTTTTATATGCAATATTATTATTCACAGTTTTCCAGTGAGCTGTCAAAAAAAGCCAAATGTAAACTGCTCCCTAAGTGGCAGCAGTCATCTAATTTATCAAATCATAATCTACAAATTCCAGCATAAGCAACTGCCTGGGCAGTCCACAACCATGACAAAATAAATGCCTGATAAACAGTCACAAGGCCTTAGAAGATTTATGGAAAAGGCTTTCAAACCCTGTTGCAAAGGGCATTGTAGGCATAATGAGAAAAACCATAGAACAAGCCTAGCCCTTCTCCGTTGATAAGGCTATTCAAGCCTCGAAATCTGACCATATATATATGAAGAAAGAATTGCTTTAGTTCATGAGATCCATATACTTCCTTGTTCTTATACTGATTCCATTGACCACAGTTTATGCACCTTTCCAAATGGCCTACCCCATCATCTCCTGGCACCTGAATGCTTGTCCCAGGAGAACCGAGCCACCTCACTAGCCTGTCTTCTCAACCCCCAACATTGTCTCGCTCCTCCTACTAACTCTAGGCTCAGGTGAAGCCCACAACTCGGGGTAGAATGTAACTCCACAGGGTGGGTAGATAACACAGCCCAGAACTTCAGCATAAACCATTTGTTCACCCACTTTGACCACAGTGGGAGAGAAGATAGGGAGAAAGTGCCAAGAAGAATCCATGAGTCTTTGACTCCACGTGGCCATCTGAAGAAGACCCAGTGTGTTTTTGTATGAAACTTTGGATGGTTTGATAATACTATTTTTCTCTCCTTTTTTCCCAGAGACAGAGATTCAACTCAGGGCCTTAGGCCTACTAGGCAAGGGCTGTGCCACCGAGCTACGTCCCCTGCCCAGAATGTTCCTTTCTTTCCTACCTCCCACTACTCTTTTCTCTGATGCTTGGTGCCTTGTATGATATTTCCCAAAGTAGAATTATTATGTCAGCTATACCATGGGCTCCTTTTTCTGAAAAATCAAGTTAAGACAACCACATGAAGAATTAAAAATGGCATTAAAAAAAGGAAACAAAATAGACTTACATAGTTAAGAGTTCGCGGTTAAAGGGAATAATGTTTATGAAAATGCCTTGTTAACTTATGTATCAGGGTGATTTTAGAAATTTGAGAAATCATTACCTATGTAACCTGTCTTTCTTTAAGGATAATACTCCATTTATTCTACCAATGGTTGGTAACTTTTTTTAAATCACAGGCTCCTAACCCCTTGACTAAATGATAAAATTTTCTAGTGACCTTGATCTAAAATGGTGAGAGTCACCAATCCTGCAGATACCTCCTGAGTATCACGACAGTACCCTACCCTTCCTCTCCACAGTCGCTACACAGCTTTACTTCAAATGCTCATTTTTTCCCCACTAGAATGAATGCAGGCACCTCCTGGCCAGCACCCCCAGCTCCACTCACCTGCCTGACTGTCTACACTCAGCTTCCAAAGCAACTTTCACCTCCTGGCCTCCCGCTGACCCTTTGGCCTAAGTCTCCTCAGGTGCTCCACTCTCCTTGCACCATTCGCCACACTGTTTTAGTCTCTCACTCCCCGCACAGTAAAATCCATGAAGGAAAGGATTATTATTCCATCCCTCTACCTCTGGCATAGCCTGTGGGGAAATAATAGGTGCTCATGAAAATGTCTGATGTGAAATTAAGATGTCTAGAAATCTTTCAGTGTCTGGAAAAATGATTCAAAACACATATTTTCAGACACCAATCCAGATAAAGGGGAAAAACATAGAAACACTGTAAAATTTCAAAGCAGCAAAAGCAAAGAGAGAACATCAAAAGCAAACATAAATAGAAAATATATTTATACTGAAGTGATAGTTTCAGACAATAAAAACAAAAACCTAAAAATAATACAAAGGAAGCAGGAAAATTACTACAGTCTAAAATTCTTTATCCAGGTACAATATTACTCTACAGCAAAAACCTGCACAGGATGTCTATAATGACCTTATTTATAATTCCCAAAACTTGGAATCAGCTAAGATGCCCCTCAGTGGAGGACTAGATAAACAAACTGTGGTGCATACAGATAGCGTAACACTATTCAGCAAAAAGAAATGAGCTTCCAAGCCACATAAAAACAGAAAGAAAACTTAAATGCCTATTGCTACATGAAAAGAAGTCAATTTATAAAAGCTGCATATGGTATGATTCCAACTATGACATTCCAGAAATGGCAGAATTAAGGAGACTATACATGTAAAAAGATCAGTGGTTACCAGGGTATGGGTGCAGGAAAGAATGGAAAGGCACAACACATACGATTTCTGGGTCACTAAAGCTACACTATAGCACACATGTCATACATGTGTCCAAACCCATAGAATCCACAGGATCAAGTGTAAACTGTGAGTGATGGTACGTCATTGTAGGCTAACCATCTACCACAAGAGGACCACTCTCATAAGAGACACAGATTATGGGGGAGTTCGCAAGTGCATGGGGACCCAAAAGCCACAGGAAGTTCAGTGCTTTGTGCTCTGTTTTGCCATGAACCAAAAACTGCCCTTACAAAATTAAGTCTATTTAAAAAATGATAAAATAAAAGATTGAATAAGATTACTAGTTGAAAGACTAATGTATATAGTCCCAAATGCCACCTATAAGTGTTTAGAAACAATTTCTAAAACAACATTTATTAGAGAAAGAAAAACTAAAACAATACTAGAAAATAAGTATAATAAATATATGAAAAGGTTTTTGGAGAAAATTCTAAAATTTTTAGGAAAATAAAAGACAACCCTAGTAAAAGTATTGATGCAAATAGTCTTTAACAGAAATTTCAGAACTTAGAAGTGGCAATTCCCTCAGAAATACATTAATTCAACATTAATTAAATTGCCAAAACATTTGACAAATTAAAACTCACTTTAAAATATAAAATTCAAGAATTTTCAGGACAGTTTTGAAGAAGAAAAATGGTAAGAAAGCAGTGGAAATAAATTTATCCTATCAACGTATGTGTGTGTGTGTGTGTGTGTGTGTGTGTGTGTGTGTGTGTGTGTGTGTTTGAGACAGGGTTTCATTATGAAGTTCAATTCAGGATGGCCTTGAACTAACTTTGTAACCCAGGCTGGCCTGGAACTTGCAGTGATCTTCCTGCCTCAGCCTTCCAAGTGCTGGTATTACAGGCGTGCACCATCACACCTGGCTCCAACTAACTTTCAAGAGTCACTCTACCACCTAGATAGATCAACAAGAATCAATAAATATAATATACCAAATAAATAGAATCAAGGATAAAAATCACATAATTCTTATTCAAGAAATGCAAATTAAAACAAAATTGAGATTCCATTTCACTACAGAAAGAATGGCTTCTTTCAAGAAATCATCTGACAACAAATGTCGATGGGGCTGTGGGGAAAAAGGAACCCTTCTCCGTTGTTGATGGGGGTGTAGACTGGGACAACCACTGTGGAAATCAGTGTGGAGATTCCTCAAAAAACTAGGATTGGAAGTCCCATTCAATCCAGCTATTCCTGTTCTGGGTATTTTCCCAGAAAAACTGAAAACAAAATGCTACAACAATATACATGCACCCATGTTTATAGCAGCACAATTTGTAATAGCTAAATCTTGGAAGCAACCCAAATGCCCATCAACCACAGAATGAATTAAAAAGGTGTGGTATTTTTATACAATGAAATATTAGCTATAAAGAAGGATGATCTTGAGGCTTTTATAAGTAAATGGAGGCAACTTGATATTTTGGCTAGAGCAATTAGACATGAGAAAAAAATAAAAAGAACACACTTAAGAAATGAAGATGTCCAAAGGTCCTTTGTACATGTTAGGATCCCCGATAATTAGAAGAACCTAAATATTCCACAAAAAAAATTTTACATCTGATAAACAAATTCAACAAAGTAGCAGGACATAAAGTCAACATCAAAAACACTCTATACATCAATAATGGACTAGCTCAGAGAAAAACAGAAAATCAAACTTTACTCACAATAGTTTTTCTAAAGATAAATAAAATGCCTAGAGATCAACCTAACCAAAGAGATGGAAGCACTCTATAATGAAAATTAAAAGTGCTGAAAAAAAGAAATTGTAGTACACACTCCAAGACAGAAAGATCTCCTAAGATCATGGATTATGTGACTTAACACTACTAAAATGGCCATACTACCAAAAATGATCTGCAGATTCAATGTAACTCCCATCAAAGTAACAATGACATTCTTTACAGAAAGAGAATCTTAAAATTCCTAAGGAATTTTACAATCTTAAAATTCCTAAGGAAACACAAAAGATCCATAATAGCCTAAGCAGTACTTAGCAACCAGAGCAAGGCTGGAAATAACACAATACCTGATTTGAAATTATACAACAAAGCTGCAATAACAAAAATAGCATGGCACTGACACACAAATAGATATGTAGACTAGTGTAACAAAATAGAGGGCACAGAGACAGACCTACACAGATACAGCCATCTGATTCTAGACAAAAAAGCTAAAACTATACATTGGAGAAAAGACAGCCTCCTCAACAAATGGTGCCTAGAAACCTAGATATCCCCTTGTAGAAAATTGAAATTAGACCCTTATTTCTTGCCCTGTGAAAAGATCAATTCAAAATGGGTAAAAGACTTAGGTATAGACCCAAAACTTTGAAACTGCTTTTAAAAAATAGGGTAAACAATTGAAGGCATAGGCACAGGCAGAGATTTTTCTGAATAGGACTTTAAAAGCATAGGAAACAATACCAAGAATCAAGAAATGGAACTACATCAAATTTAAAAGTTTCTGCATGGCAAAGGAATTAATCAGTGAAGAGACAAACTACAGAATGGGATAAAATCTTTGCTAGTTCCTCTCCTGAGAAAGGATTAATCTCTAGAATATATAAAAAATTCAAAAACTTTGCACCATAAAAATCAAATAGCCAAAGCACTAAACAGGCAAAAACATTGAACAGATATTTCTCAAGAGAAGTAAAAATGACCCATCGATATAAGAAAATGTTTAATATCTTTAGTCATTAGGGGCATACAAATCAAAACTATATCAAAATTCCTTTTACCCCTGTCAGAATGGTTATCCTCAAAGATACACAAAACAGTCAATCACAGTGGCACACACCTATAATCCTAGGATTTGAGAGGCTGAGTCAGGAAGATTGCCATGAGTTTGATGCCAACCTGGACTACATAGCACAATCCTGTATCATTAAAAAAAAAGAATGTGTATATAAAATGATAAATTATGACAAGGAAATCAATATGGAAGTTTCTCAAAGCACCAAAATTAAAACTACCACTTGATCCAACTATACCACTCCTTGGTATACTCACGGGAGTTAAAGTTAGCATTCCATAGGGATACCTGCTTACTCATTTTTGTTGCAGCATAAGATACAACAGCCAAGATATGGAATAAGCTTAGGCAGCTATCAATAGATAAATGGATAAAGAAAATATGGTGTATTATTTGGTCATTAAAAAAACCAAAATTTTGTCATTTGCAGAAAAACAGATGGGTCTGGACATCATCATGTTGAGAGAAATGAGTCAGACACTGAAAGACAAATATTGCAAATAACATGTGGAATCTAAAAAAGACAACAAAGGTGGGAAAAATCTATTATTAGACAAGATGAAAGAAAAAAGGCAGAGAGGTGGAGGTATAAGGGCAAATGAGAGGGAAAATGAATATGATCAAAATACATTGTATGCATTGAAGCCCCTCCAAAAAATGCATGAGAGAGGAAGGTAGGGTGAGAAGGGAGATAGAAAGGAAATGATTAAAGTGTGCTACATGCATGTAGAAATCTACCAAAATGAAACTCATTAATCTGAATAACCAACATGCACTACTACAAATGTGGGAAAGAAAACCATAAAGCTACAGTGATTATAATACTGTCATTGGTACTGAGGTACATAAATAGGTTGATAAACATATTATACAGGTTACAAAGAGACTCACCCATAATTGATGTTATACAGTGTAGATGACACTACAAATCAGTGAAGAAAGGAATATTCAATAAACAGTGTTGGAGCACTGGCTATGAAACTCAAATAGAAAGAATAAGGAAAAATATCATGCCAGTGAGGTAAGAGACATACCAAAAAGAGAAACTATTAAAAAACAGACAAATCTGAGTACATTAAGTAAAGAAAGCACTATGTAATAAAGGACATTGAAAACAAAGTCGAAAGTCAAGATTTAGACATAGAGAAGATACTTATAACACACAAAACCAACAAAGGAATAATTTATATTTTATTATATAGATATAAGTATAAAGTGTTCATGAACTGATTTGAAAAAGACAACATAACGTAGACTATAAGAATTCATAGGCAAGTCACAGCAGAGGAGATTTGAATAGGTAACAAATATATAAAAATAATATTCAACCTCACTAGAAATTTGGAAAATGGAAGTCAAAACAATGATGTGATATCATTTATAATCTATCACATTGGCAAATACCATTATGAATAATTTAATGACAAGGATATATTCTGAGAAATGCACCATCAAGCAATGTCATTATTGTATGAACATTGTAGAGTATCTTTACACAAACTAAGATGCTACAATACTACTAGCAATACAATCTAAAGGAATAAACATCCTGATTTGTCATTGACCAAAATGTCATTATGTGGCACATGACTGTGTATGAAATACTAAAAACATCAAATGTTGACAAAGACATGGGTAAACAGGAAATCACAAACATTGTTGCTAGAATAGAGAGGAGAGTACTAATGTAAACTGCAAAGGAAGTAATTAATGCTTATTATACTGAGAAATTCAACTTCTAGGTTGTCATTATAAATGAGAAACTCATACATGCAGACACATGAAATAGCATAAATAGAGGAATTATCTATCAGTTGTTAAAAAAATACATAAATGAAGTGCATAGAGTCATCCAATAGAACCTTATACAGTAGAAAATGTTAATGAATTAGAACTACACATAACAAAACAGATAATCTTCCAGAACATGATATAACAAGATATAGAAAGATATGTACAGTAGAGTGCTATTCATTTAAAGTTTAAAAGTGCATAAATCAACACCATACACAATGCTAACCAATTCGCACATATGTAATGAACATATTTATGTGTTAGAATGGTACAGCTCCTTTAAGATAGGGAAGGAGTATAAAGATGGTAAGTACCTTTTCACCATGTCTTTACTAGAGGATATATATATATATATATATTCATTTTATGTTCTTCTTAGTGCATTTGAAATTTTTAAAAACAAAATTTTAATATTTGAAAATATTTTTAAATGCCATATTATGTGTGATTTGGTAATAAGGTTATATATTAATGAAAGGCTTTATGTTAAGTGGCATTTCTATTTTTTGCAGACACATTTCAGACAAATCTAGGTAGATTAAGTTGATTAGAGGGTAGACAAATAGACATACAAGCAGAAAGACAGACTGACACAAATTAGTAGAAAGAAAACTTCCTGATTTTTGATCCTTGTTTTGTCAGCCAGGGTTCATTCAAGAAAACAAAACCCACATAACATAGTTCCAAATAGGAAACTTAATATAAGTATTAGTTACCAGGCTACCACAAGAACTGAAAATCCAAAGGTTAGCGAAAGCAAGAAGTTATACATGCACACACACACACACACACAACAGCAGGAAACAGATGCTATTAACAAAGGCCAGGAGTTGAAGAAACTAACAAGAAGTGGAACCACATTGGCAAAGGCTTGATGGGGTCCAGAACCAGTGAGAAAACGCAGCTGGAGGCAGCTTTAGAGGTAGAGGTAGGAGGACCCTCCAGCTTCTCCTTCTCCAGAAGGAAGGAACCAGGTGTCAAAGGTATCTGGGAAATGCAGTTTGCATGAGCTGTGTCTTAAAACACAGACTCAGGGAGAGAAGAATAAAATATAACTCAGTCAGCAAACTTGAAAATGACCCCCACATTTGTTAATAGGAAAAAATACAGTGCTACTTTTGTGTCTCTGATGGAGAGTGTCATGCGATCAGTCTAAAACTTGGTATATGGGGGGGGTCACGCAAAATAGTACACATAGGGCATATTAATTTGTTTAAGCAGAAGTTGTCACATATATTACAGAGTCATATTAAAAATAAAGATTAGGTCCAAATATTCATTTAGGTTTTAAATAAACATATAGGGAGCACCTCCTATCGATGGGCCATGAGTTTACAGGGGTAAACAAACCAGATCCAGCACTTGCTGTAATGGCAGCGATAGCCTTGTGGGTGACAGACTCAACTTCACTGTCACATAAATAAATATAAGAATAATTCAGGCCAGGGATTTAGCTCAGTGGCATAAGCACCTGCCTGGCAAGCACGAGGTCCTGAGTTCAATCCTCAGTACAAAAAAAAAAGCAGAATTCTTAGGTCCTCTATTGTATCGGCTGTACAGTGGATAACTTGGAGAGAATACATTCGGTGCTGATGCATCTGCGACACCAAGGTGGACAGTCTTGTGGATGGAGGGGTCTTGGCCTGAAGTCTGAGGCAATACCAAAACTGAGGTCTGAACTTGGGTTTTGTCAGCTCATAATAATAAAGATAGCAGATTATGCAAGTTTTCTCAGGGACAGCACAGAATGAGATCAAGGACTAATCCTAAGGGACACCAGTATTCCAGGCACAGAAGATGAGGAAGAAAATGAGCTTGCAAAGCTGACTCAAAGGGAACAGCCAAACAAGAGGCAGGAAAACCAGCAATGCGTGGTGTCATGAAAGTCAAAGCAGAGAACTTTCAGGAAATGGAAATGATAAGCTGCTCCTACACTGATGAGTAAGATGAAGCTTCACAGGGTGACTCTGTATTGTCCTCAAACGTCAGCTCCAACTTCACTCCCTGGAAAAGTCTACTCAGACCATATAACGGGAAGAAGCTCCTGTTTACTCATTCTCTCTCTCCTCTAATTCTCATCATAACACTTTCCCTTCTGATACGCTCGTTCATTTGAGATCCATGACGCTAGAAATCTCATTCAGTGCTACATACTAGTGTGAAGGAACACACTGAGGACACAGGAGAGCTCCACTAACGGCTGCTAATCCCGAAATTTACCCCTGGGTTTAACGGCAGAGTGGAGGTGCCGTTTCAGTAGCATTCTGATAAAGAAGCCTCATTGAAGAGCTGGTGAGGAGATGAACAGTGGGCGCAGTCCAGTCTGAAGACGAGCTGCTTGCAGAAGGAGGACAGAGGGAGGCTCTGCCCAGACAGAAGAGGAGGACGAGTCAGGCAAGACAAGGGACAAGCTCCACACTCAGATGCTTCTCTGCTGTCATTCCTGCCTTACCCATTCACCCACTCGATTTCTTAGGAAACCAAGTGAAACTAATAAAATGACTAGCAGACGCTGTTCAGGAAAAGCACAAGCTGTGAGAAATAGTTTCAATAACCAACAGAGCTGTGTGACAGCACCATTTATGAATGCAGTGATGTGAATAAACAAGCTGAACTTGTTGTCACCGGCCCTCAATGGGATGGCAGTTTTCCAGACAGATTCAATCTTTTCTAACTCCCAAAGAACAATTTGATGTTGAAAGGACTCTGTTCAGGAAAGAATCTGTTCATATTAAAGCTTAGGACCAACAAGACTATAGCAGCTAAGTTTACAAATAAAGAAATAGAAAGAATAATCATTCCCTGGTATTAAAATGCCATCATTAATTACCAGAAGTAAAGATAGCTAAAGGTGAAGCTTTATTTATTTTAAAATTTCACATCAAATTTTAATTTTCAGTATGATCCCTCTTTTTGACCTTTTATTCTTCAAAAGGAAACTCTGTTTACCAAGATAAAGTTCTGTTCAAAATGTAAGTTTTACAGGGTAGCATAGTCATCTGAGGTGAGCCCAATGGCTCATCTCAGAGGAGACAGAAGAAATAGGTGACACGAGAAAGCACTTCTTCCATATGCATTCAATTCATTATTCTGTTTATAGTACAAATAAAGAAGCAGACCAAAAATATGCCCAATTCCTGTTTCCATCTAAAAATTCCTACATTTTTAAATATTTAATGTTTTCAAAAGGCATTCACATGTTAAACAGAAAATAAGAGCAAGTACAAGAAGTATATTAGAAATAACTCACAGATACAAAAATGAACACCCAACCAAGAATCACAAAAATATTTAAGGAAAAACAACATAGTGAAAAAGATACACCAAACCCAACAGAGAAAATAAGATCACAAGAACTAAGTAAGAATATAAAAGAACTTTAAAAGAAATTCAATTAATAACCTTCATAAATAAAAAAGAACATACTATCTAAAATATCAGGCTATAAAAAAGACCCAATTAAAGATTTTGTGAATTGGAAGTATGGTATAAAAACTCAATAGGTGGACTGAAAAAAGAATGAGCAACAGCTTATAATTGAAATTTCCAGACCGTATCACAAAAGAAATAAAAAGAAAGAATGTATTTAAAATTTTATATTAGAAAATACTAGTGTATCATTGTTAAATTTAATTAATTATATTTTAAATTTTACATTAAATAATACTAGCATATTGTGTCAAATTTTTTAATTTTAATAAATTGTAATGGCCCTGAAGCAAGGCCAGCAGATTGCTATAGCTGCTGGTTTCAAACAAGAGCCCACAGAGAATTCTTTCTGTGGTTTGTTGGCCATTTCAGAACTTTGGAAATGGAATGGTCATTTCATCAGAAAGAAATAGCAGGTGAGTGTGGTGGACTTTCGGAGCCCTGCAGGAGGAGAGAGACCTCGGCGCCTCAGGACCTGCACCATGCGGTGACTCAGAGTACCAGGAGAACAAGGAGCTCCATCCCTCTCTGGGGGGTGGCTGTGAGTGTGGCAGGCTTTCAGCCGCCAGAAGGAGAGAGACCCTGGCAACTCAGGACCCTCACCATGCGGTTGACTTGGTTGACTCGAGGTGCCGGGAGAACAAGGAACTCCTCTCCTCTCTGGGGTGTGGCCCAAGGAGAGAGACGCTGGGCCTCAGGACCTGCACCATGCAGTTGACTCGGGGTGCATGAGAACAAGGAACTCCTCCCCTCTCTGGAGGGCAGCTGTCAGTATAGCAGACTTTCGGCGGCCCGAAGGAGGGAGACCCTGGCACCTCGGGACCTGCACCATGCGGTTGACTCGGGGTGCAGGAGAACAAGCAACTCTTCCCCTCTCTAGGGAGCTGCTGTGAGTGTGGCAGAGTTTCGGTGGCCTGAAGGAGAGACACCCTGGCACCTCGGGACCTGCACTGTGGGGTTGACTCAGGGTGCTGAAAGAACAAAGAGCTCCTCCCCTCTCTGGGGGGCAGCTGTGAGCCTGCTGACATGCAGGCTAAGAATCAAACATCTCATGTCATCCTGTCCCCTATCCCACGTTTCCCCCCTTCCCTAACAAGCGGGAGCCAGTGAACTACACATCTTGTGAAAAGATTGGCTATGTTATTTAGTATGAGCTCCCTATATGCAAAGATGTGGACAACCATTTGGAAGAAAACAAGAGACAATATGACAGATAGTGAAGATCTCTGGTTGTCTAGCTTTGAAATTTATGCTTTCTTATGTCCCATTCTATTGTTTTGTTGTTTAATTTTACCCTCTTTAAAATAAAATTAAAAAAATAAATTGTAATTTCATTATATAACAGGATATCCTTGGAAAGGGGATATAGCTCAGTTGTAGATCACTTGGCTATCACACATCAGTCTAAAATCAGATTTGATTTTTAGCAATAAAAGAGAAAGAGTTGGGGGAAGAGGGTGGGAGAAAGTGAGAGAGAGAGGGAGAGAATTTTGCAAAAACTTGACAATTTTGGAATCTTATTAGAGGGTATATAGAAGCTCTTTGTACCATCCATGATGTTCCTTTAAAATTATTTCCAAATAAATGATACAAAAATTGAAAACTAGAGGATAAATCCAGGATAACGAGACTTCATCTGTTAAAGTTCTATAATAAATGATAAAAAAGAAAGAAAGAAGGAAAATAATCAGAAAAATAATGAAAGACAAACTCCCACAGCCGGCCTTAAAACTGAAGAACTGTAGAAAGTGAATGACCTGCACCTACCAACTTAGTCATATACAGTAACTGCAAACTGCCAAGGATAAAGTAAAAGTCTAAAAAGTTTTGAGAAACAAGGTAGAAAATCATCCACTAAAAAATGAAAAATCAGATTGGTATCACATCAGATAAGCACCTGTCAATTCAAGAAATATCTTTAACATTCTAAATGAAAATTATTTTCAACCTGAAAACCGTTCTATATCTAGTCAAAATAGTAAGATAAAGTATATATATGTTCAGATAGGCAAGAGTAATGAAATTTTTACACACGATAAACAACATGTGAATGTTAGAAAACGAATCTAAGCAATGTTCAAGAAGAAACAATAGTCAGCAATAAAAGCAATAAAACATATGCTAAACAATTTATATCAAGCAGTAGTGATCTGGCAATGATATCTCAGATTATCTCAACATGAAAATAAGAGGCCATATTTAATAAAAGTCTTTGTGCAACAAGGACATAAATTTACTGATTTGCTTTAGATTCTAATAGAAAAATATTTAAATTTGTACCTTAAAAAGTAAAGATTAACCTCCAGAGTACAGAATGTATAAGAAAAAGATGTACAATTTCCTAACCACAGATGGAGAAAAGAACACATCTTCATTAAAAAAAAAAGGACAAAAAATTGTAAAGACAAAAGGAATAATTTGAAAATGTACAAAATACATATTACACATTAACATACAATAATTCTAGACATAAACACTGGAAACAAAGCAATTAGTTAAATTCCTCCATTTAAAATAGAAATGTACATAGCATTATTACACCCAGCTATTACTATCCATCAAAATAAAATACCTTAATAAAAGTGTGGGTATATTAAGTGTTTTTAAAAGTGAAGTAAGTATACTAAATCAGAAAAACTAAAGGTGAAACTATCTTAAAGTGAGTATATGTACATAAAATTAGTATATTTTATATGATAAAGCATATTGTCAAAATAGATCTTAAAATCCTGGGCAGTTCTAAAATCTGACAGAAATATAAAAATCAGTCTATAATCACTGACACTATAACATTCTTCCTTCAATTCATGAAAAATAAGGTACACAAGTCTATAAAGATACGCAAAAATTTTGAGCAAAACAATTCAGTTTGACCCAATTGACATGCAGAAAGGGACTATAACATATCCTTACTGAATCATGCTGATCAGAATTTTAACAATGATCCTATAATTCATATTATTCTTATCCAAAGTTTTTCCTAACACTCAGGGATTGTTCCAAATCAATCACCTATATCACTACTGGCCAAATATTATAAAACAATCCCACAGTCTTGGTAATAACATCTCTTAACGATTAATAAACACAGGAGAGTAAAAGGCTTGGATTTAAAGGCATGACATAAAACAGTGGCAGATGGTAAAGCCGGTTCTGTGACATGGAAAATTTGGAAACAAATGCATTTAGAGTAGGAGATAGACTAGGCAATAGAGAACATATCCTGTCTTTATTACTGAATTTAAGAGGGGGAAGTATAAAGTAGTATGACCTTTAAAGTCATTGGCTCACTGAAAACTTTGACATTTGTAAGCACAGCATCTGTTACAAGCCATTCATTCTTTCTATTACTATTTCATGCACAAATAACTATATTATCTTGCTCAGCAAATTTGATTTAGCCCAAAGTTGAGCAACTTAAAGTAATAGTGATCCAAGTTAAAAAACGTTTTCTTCTAAATCTGACTTGATCTATAGAATGCTTTTAAAAGAGTGAAATACAAACAATTAAAAATAGAGCTAGATATGTTGAAATTGTTAACCTTTTTTTGTCTGGTCATAGTAGCATCTTTCAAAATTATCCATCCTATAATTATAAGAATGATTTGAGTCCTATGCCAGCATCTCCTAAGGGAAAAGCAAAGATGATGGAGATGATAAAAATTTCAGTTATCACAATATTTATTGCACTTTTCTTTTAACTGTCTTTTAACATTCAAAAGAAAAGATATAAACCTCCTAGATTTCTTTTTATATTGAAATGTTATTTCATCTGTTTCAATAGGATCTTTTTAAAATTTTTTATTGGTTCATTCTAGATATACATAATTATCACAGTCATCACAGAGAATTTGTGCCTGTGTATAATATATACTGCATCTTCTTTTTTTTCTCAGTTCCCTCCTCTCCCTTCAACCTCTCTTCCCCTCCTTATTTACAAAAGCTTTATTTCTATTTTTTTCCTTCTATTCTCTTTTTTCTTTTTCCTTCCTTCCTTTCCCCCTCCCCCCTCCCTTGTTCCTTCTCACTTGAACATTTTCCTCCCATTTCCCAATATCTAGTAGACATTTTGGTCCTTATTTATTCTTTTGGTTTCTCACATCAGAGAAACAATGCAATATGTACACATGTGAGACCAATTTTTTCACTTAAGAATATGGTCTCAAAGTACATCTATTTACCTATAAACACCTCAAGCAGCATACTACAATAATATATGCATAGTTATGCTTATAGCATATAATCTTGGAAACAGCCCAAAGGCCCATAAACAGATGAATGGATAAAGGAGATGTAGTATTTTGATACAATGGAGTACTACCCTGCCACAAATAAAGATAAACTCAATAGAGACTTTAATTAGATCATAAATTTTTTACCCAAAACTAACACTACTGCTCAGGATGTTGACAATTAGTAACACAGAATGCAAAGAAAACAATCAAAGTAGAATCTTTTTCTTTTCTTTTCTTTCCTTTTCTTTGTTTGTTTTTCAGGTTTTTGTTGTTGCTGTTTTGTTTTGTTTTGAGACAGTCTCACTATGTAGTCCAGGCTGGCCTTGAACTCATTATGTACCTTAGGCTGGCCTCAGACTCATGGCAACCATCCAGCCTCCCGGGTGTTGGGATTACAGACCTGCACCACCATGCCTGGCTAATGTCAAATGTATGTAGACTTCCAGAAAGTAATGTGAAGACTTCAAAACACTGTCTCCTCCCTTCTCATCTAAAATAAAATTGGTTTAATTAATAAAGATAAAATACTTTAACAGAGAGGCCCAGAATAAAGCAGAGCCGGTTGGAACTTAGGGCACCGAGCCAACCAGTAACCAGCCTGCCGCCCTGGTAAGTGACTGTGGTCTGGCAAGCCGCACCCACCCCAGGGCGGGGAAACAAGAAGCAAGAGCATTTCCTGAGATCCGCGACATGTTGG
>PVJX010022460.1:0-30511 GCA_004027295.1 Dolichotis patagonum
TGGTTCAATCATGTTGTATCTTATTGGATTTTAATATATGTGATAGTATAAACAATTTTTTATGGAGAATGAGATATTATAGTAGCCATTGATAATTTTCTGGTATTTGGTTCAGAATCACCTGTAATACTTTCATTCTCTTGAGTGGTTTTATATTGTTTAGTTATATTTGATATTACTGTGTGTGAAGCTATGCTCAACTATTTCAAAGTAAGAGACATTATGGTAGCTACTGTTAATATCCGTTTGTCTTGTTGTGTAGTGCTGTGTTGCTTACATCATTCTGTTCTCATCTGCTGTGTTCTGTCCTCTTTTGTTTTATTCTCTTTAAAATAAAAAAAGAAATACTTCAGTCCAAGCTCTTCTTGGCTTAAGGGTTTGTGTTAAGAAGTCTACTGTGAGTCTGATGAGGTCTCCTTTACAGGTAATTTGTTTCTTTTCTCTAACAACTTTTAATGTTCTGTTTTACTAAATTCCTAAAATTTTGACTGTTATATGCCTTGCTGTAGATATTTTTTGGCCATGGATAATTTCAGTTCTATATACTTCACTTATCTATATATCAAGTTCCTTTGCCCTGCCAGGAATGTGTTCTGCCATAATGTCTTTGAATAGGTTTAAGGTAATTTTTGCTCTCTCCTGCTTTTTAATTTACTCCAGTCAATTTTATGTTATTCTTCTTTGCATCATGTAGAAGATGCTGGATAAATTTCTTGTCCCTTACTACTTTTAAGAAATCTTCATTTTAATGATCACTAACCACAAACCTGTCTTCTATATATGAGATTCTATTCTCACCTTAGCTCATTCTGCTGCATATACTTTCAATGAAATTTTTAATCTCCTGGATATATATTGGAATCTGTTTTATGTATTTCTCCTGTTTCCTATGTTGGTGTTTATATTTTCCATTATTTTCCTAAACACCTCAATTTTTTGGTATATATCTGCTTTGGAGTCATGTCTCTCATTATAGTCACCATCTCTGTAATCATCGGAGGAATTATTTCTAATTTCATTTTTTGAGCACCTCATTAATTTGCTTTGTTACTTCTGCTATTACCACTTCAGAGAGTCCAAACAATGCCTTTTGGTGTCTTTTGGCCTCTGGTTTTGCTTTGCTGAGTTGCATATCTAGGTTTCCATCTTGTTTAAATATCTTTTCATTTTCTTTCTTTATTTTTTA
Source organism: Dolichotis patagonum (assembly GCA_004027295.1). NCBI lineage: Eukaryota > Metazoa > Chordata > Mammalia > Rodentia > Caviidae > Dolichotis > Dolichotis patagonum. Next base: position 1,187 of record PVJX010022460.1, read on the forward strand.
GTTTAATGTCTGTGTTAATGCTTGCAAATTGCCTATGGAAAGTAGCTTTATTGCTAGTATTTGTAACCCTTAGGAAATGACTAGTAAGAGGTATCTTCCAGGTTAGCTGGCTTTTGGGTTTTGAGTCTGTTGAAAGATCCTGCGCCTGCAATATATTGAGGCTGAGCTGTTGCCTATTTGGCCTGTTGATTCTTTGGCACTGGTGTACAGGTGTTTTTTTTATGATCCTTAAGCAATCTCATTTGTTATATCAGGAAGAACAGCTGGTTAGAACAATTATGTCACTTTGGCTAATGTGGTACATCCAGCAATAACAGTAACATCAAACACAGTCAAGAAAATGACAAACTGAGGAAACTGCTAATCTCCCACCTTCAACCATATGAACTACTTTTGTGGTTATATTACAAAAGCTAATATGAACCAGAAAATTGTGTCCAGTAAATAAGCCCTAAATATATTGAGTTTACCCTCAGTGGAGATAATTTTTTTACAGTTTTTAAAACAAGCTCTGGCAGAGTCTATTTATGAAACAATTGTATGGTTTATTTTTCACTGGTCTGTTCTGTATGCTCCTAAGGATATCAGAATCACTGATTATTGGTCGCCAATGTGCATACTCTGTAGTATTTTCCACATGCTGTGGCCAGTTCAATATTATTGTCACTGTAGTGGTGGACATCACTTTTGGCCAACATGGCACAGTACTACTCTATTTCAGATTTCCTTAAAGCTAGGCAGTTGGGTTAGCAAAGATGATCAGTTTCACTTTGCCTTGTTGGATCATCTTCAGCATCTGCTTATGTCCCAGTATGTACTTTTCACTTTTCATAAAAAGTTGGAGCCTAGAGTTGATGGACTCCTGAGATTTTTCATCTTCTTTGTGGCCACCATTTTTCTGTCTTAGATATGGATGGCCCTCAACCAAGAGCAGCCGCCAAGATGGGCACAGAGCAAAAAAGGAGTTTCCACAATAATGGACATAATTTAAAAAGGGTTAGGGGACAAAATAGATGAGATGAGATCAGCATTCAGGGTGCCATGACCATAGGTGAGAAAAAAGAGAAAAATAGAAGAAGTAGACATTAGAAGCAATTCTGGAGGAAAAAGAAGGATCATGCAAACTTTGGGAAACTGTGCAGAAGAAAGGAAGGAAAGAGAAAAGGAAGAAATAAAAATAACAAACCATAACAACAAGAAGAAAAAAACTATAAACCATGTTCATACTCATATAAAAACAAGAACAAACAAGAAAATAGAGAAAGAAAATTAAAAAATGTCCACTTCAAGGTGTGTTTCTGCTGTCACTGGTAGAAAATATGGGCAGGCAGAGTGCAGATCTGTGTGGAATAATCTCAACAAGCCAGCAGTAGCTTTGTGGCAGGTTAGTGAATAATCTCAGTGAGCTTGCACCTTTATTTCTGCTGAAGGTCAGGCTGGTTTCTGGCCAAAAGGTTAGAACAGACCTATTCATCCTGCCGTAGTCCATGTACCTCCTGAAGGCTTGAATTGGCTGGGAGCCACTAGATAGAGCCAGCCCAAAGTTTCTCTGCACTCTGAGCTCAGTTGTTCCCTCTCCAAGATGGCTCCTGGGCCAATGACTCTTTCCTGTAGATTTCTGAATGAAATCACCTCACGAGTCACTGAAATTTGTCATATCCACTGCTTGTTCCACTGTACATCTCTACAGGAAGGACTGTGAGGTCACCAGCAGTCATAATGTGTCTGAATTTGAGCCACCCTTCCCACACATGGTCTGGGCTTAAGGAAAAAGTGCCACCTACCACCTCCTTCTTCTTCATTGAATTTTCTCTCTTCACTCTCCCTGTGAGCTTAATTCTCACTTTTTATTTTTCCTGGGTCTTGGGAATCCACTTCCTTCCTTGTTCTCTTTCCTCACAATGCTATAATACAGTTTCTGGACACCAAGTCTCAGAAAGACTCTTTCTGTGCTGCTCACCACTCTGCCACCTTGTCAGAAGTCCTCACACTTTGGGATTATTGAGGTGACCTTGCCTTTATGCGGGAGCAGCACAGTCCCCATATTTCTCTATGAGGACACTGCTCCTACAGCTTTCCACAAGAGCCTCATCTTCTGAAACCAAAGAAGAAACCATCTTTCCCTCTGGAGTTGAAGTGTTAAATTTCTGAATCAGAAATTGGAAATATTCCACTGAGTTCTAAATCAACATTGATGTTATGCTTTCCTTTCCCTGAAATTTATTTCACATTGGTAAATGAATAGCTATCAGATCTGGTCATGTAGACTCTGACAAGCCAAATAGCCTTTTTTCTTTCCATACTACTACATTTTACAATTTTAGCTCACATTGACAGTGCTGCAGCTGTTAAACCCCATCTCTCTTCCTGATTCCTCCTTAGATAATAGTAGATTATGTCTATTATAGATTCATACACATGATCTCTATACTTAATCACAAGAGTCCATGTTATCCTCAGAAAATATTTTCTTATTTTTTGCAGTATAGATAGGATAAGATTTTTTTCTCTGCATCTCTTAACTTTTGGTTTCTTTCTGTTTAATATTCCCCTTTTTTTCAATTAATCCCTTTTCAAATCTTATTGAGATCATTAGGGAAGGCCCATACTACACCTTCAACATTTTGTTTAGAAATATTCCCTGCTGAATATCCAGTTCATCACTAACCTCCCACAAAACAAACACAATTCTTCCAAATATGTTGTCACATTATACAAAGATCATTATTTCTTCAGTCTGTAATCACCTATTCTTCCTCTCTGAAATATCATCAAAATAGGGTTAAGCATCAATATTTCTACCAATATTCTGTTCATAATCATTCATAGCTTGTCTAAAAAGCTGTAAGCTTTGTCTTTAGGTTCCTTCTGTTTTCTGAACTATCAACAGAATCAGCATTAACATTTATATTTCTACCAAGAATCCCTTCAGAGTAATCTGGGATTGTATTTCACAAGTACCTAAAACCTTCAGTCTTCACCCAACTCTCAGTTCCATAGACACTTCTACATTTATAGGTATTCTTACAGCAAAAATCTCTCTTAGTCTTCTTATGTTACCCTAATAAAAAAAAAATCTTAGACTAGCAGCTCCTTTTTGGCATCAGATACCAATTGTCTTTTGTAAAAGACAATTTTTGCATGGACTAGGGTAAGGAATAGTTGAAGGATTATTCAAGCACATTATATTGATTGCTCACTTTATTTCTATTATTATTACATTATAATATGTAATGAAACAATTATATGATTCAACATAATGCAAAGTCAGTGGGAGCTGTAAACTTGCTTTCCTATAGCTAAATAGTCTTGTCTGGGGGGTGATGGGAACAACCACACCCAAATTAGTGCTTATGTCTAGTCTACACTGTAATCTCATTTTGATCTGCCACCAGATACAGACTTGTTCCTCCCTTATGACATAGTCTTAATTATTTCCTTATGCAGTTGCATTGGGACTTAGGGCTACAATATATCAATTTTGGAGGAAAGAGTGCAAACATTTCAGTTTTAATAGCCATGACCAGTTCTTTCCAATGGTACCACAAATCAGTCTTCCCACTTTGCTTACATAATACTGATCTACTCACAGCCTGAAATCACTATACACTACATATGAAAAGCAGTTAAAATGAGAATATTATATTGTACCTTACAAAAAATTTTAAGAAGATTGGAGAAGTGACTAAAATAAAAGCATTCTTGTTCCTTAAGAGAACTAAAGAGTGTGCCATGGAGTTCAGTAGAAGACATAATCAGTAGAGGATCAAAAAAACCTTCATAGTCTTGTAAAGAAGACAGGAGAATGTACAGGACTGCAGGAGGGTGGATTTCTAGATTACAAGTGGATGGTTTCTAATCAAAAGTAACTGTATAACAAAGGCTCAGAAAGAGCCACATATTATATCAGGAAACACAGGTAGTCTAAAACACAGGATACTGCTAAAGCACAAGAAGAACAAGGTTGGCAGTGAGCCATAAATCCAAAATGGAAGGGATGTAAAACTTCAGTTCAATTAAGTTCATTTCAGTTTAGTTCAGTTCAGCTCAGCAGCATGTTACAAAAAGTATTGAATGCTAGACTACGAAATTTACAACTGTTGGAGTAGCCGTGTGAAACAAACTAGTTTCTGAAAAAGAAAAACACTATAACTCTAACCAGAGCTTACAATTTACAAGAGTAAAATCGTGTCTACACATCCTAATTCAGATAAAAGCAAAGAAGGTTGTGATTACAAATCTTATGCAATACAATTCATTGTGTACTCATTAGTAACTCATGTTTCATGACACTAATCTTTAAAGATGAAATTCAACCACACTTACAATTATTATTCCCCGTTTATTCTAGCAGTTTAAACAGTATGTGGTGCAAGACACAAGCAATATAAATATTAAAAAGCATTTATAAAAGTAGTTTAATCATTATTATTAAATGTAACTATATATAAACTTATGCTAATGGCATTATTTTATAATCAGAAACCTACAAAATTGCATTGAAATTACATAATGTTACTTAGAAATGTCCTTACTTTGCCAAATATATTATGGTGTTTGTCTAAATATTATGACAAATATACTCAAATACATTTCAGCTGTTCCTATACTCACATGAGGAAATTGGATTTCCTAATCCTTTATTAGTACCTAGTTCAGAGAATGAGAAATATACAGCACAGAAAATAGAACAACTCTCTGCTAGAACTTCCTCCTCTGTGGGGCAGAAAATTATTGCACCTTCTTCCTCCTCGTACCCAAGTTCTAAGGATCAAACTCACTCAAAAGAATCACAAAGCAAAAGGAAAAAAATTAAATGTAGACCAGTACGGTACACAGTATGCTTGAATATCTAAAAATATTTATAATTCTGTTGTGAAAGGCAAAAAATAAATTAAGTTCTAGAATTAGTATAATGAGTATAAAGATTGATAATCTGTACCAGATAGATTTTTGACTTAAGTCAAATTCAAAGATTTTGAAAATCCATTGTACTTGTGTCATTTGTTAGGCAATGTTTGTGGTTCTGTATTTTCTTCCCAAACTAATTATTTTACCAGAACACCTATAAAATAAATTTATTTTGTTTAAGTGATTTGATAAAACTGTATTCCAAAACATTTGGTTGTGTTCCCCACTCCCACCCCTGACACTTAGCTCTGGTATATTGTAAACTGTGATGTCACTATGACCATATTTAAATTTACTTAGCAACACTAATATTTCTTAAAACCCAGTGCAGAAGAGAAGGCATTGTGGTTTGGGGTTATTTTGCTGTCATTTCTCTTGTTTTTTAATCTCAGGATCTCACTGAACATTCTTTGAATCTGTATAATATTGCCTGGAAGCAGAGAAAGAAAAGATCTCATTCTCCCCCTTTCTTTCTGGCTGAAGGAACTTATTTCAGATTTTTAATTTTTTAATGTAAATTAATACTCTTTATAAGCAGTCAACAGAAGGATTATTGGGTGTCTTTGTTTGTAAACCAAAAAGTAAAATTAATTCCTATATTTTGAAAATATAATAAAATAAAAATAAATAAATAAAAATATGGAAGGGATATGTCAGCAAGATTGTGAAATAGGAAATCCTAGATCCTTGTTTCCCCTGAAAACATGCCAATTCAAAAATAATACAGTGGACAATACACTTTGTGAGGAATTCAGAACCAGTTGAGAGGTACAAAACCAGTACACTGCAGTTACAAGAATATTTAAGACATCATCTTCCTGTACACTCAGCATATGATCACCAAACCAGCTCTTCACAATGCTCTAAAGGATATGTTATAAAGAGAAACAAAGAAGCATAAAAACATAATAGAAAGCATAAAAACACCAATAGAAAGAAACCACCAGGCAGAGCAAACTATTAAAGAGGGGAAAGTCAAGGAAGCAACAACAGGAAAATAATAATATGAGAAAGATAAGCCAATACATATCTGTTATAACTATCAATGTGAATGGCCTTAACTCACTAATCACAAGAAACAGAATGGCAGAATGGGTCAAGAAGCAAGATCCAACAATATGCTGCATTCAGACAAATATTTAACACAAAAAGAAACGCATAGACTGACAGTCAAATGAAACACATTACTCCATATGACAGGTCCCATAAGAAAGCAGGGGTAGATACTCTATTTTCAGACAATGTGAACTTCAAGCCAAGACTGATCAAAAGAGACAAAGAAGGTCATTACATACTTGTTAAGGGAAGACTCCAAGAAGAGGAGATAACAATCATAATTATATATGTACCAAATACCAGTTAACTACACAAAGCAAACAATAATGAACAAGAAAAATCAAATAAGCACTAACACAAGTGTAATGAGGGACCTTAATTACCCACTCTTAAATTAGATAGCTCAATTAGACACAAAATCAACATAGAAATATCAGAATTAAAACAGATCTGTGGACAAATGCAGTTAGTAGATGTATGCAGAATATTCCATATCAGAAAATACATTATTCTCAGGTGCACATGGAACATTCTCCAAAATATATCACATATTAGTCCATAGAACATGCTTAACTAAATGCAGAGGAATTGAAATTATCCCACGCATATTTTCTGACCACAGTGCAATGAAATTGGAAACCAATAGCAAAAGAAACCACAAAAGCCAAGCAAACACATGGAAATTAAACAACACCCTCCTGAACAACCAATGAGTCAAATAGGAATTTAAAGAAGAAATTAAATAGTATCTACAATTAAATGCTATTGTGATACAATATACAGGAACTTATGGGATTCAGAGAAAGGCACCCAACAACGGAAATTTATAAAAGTGAATTCTCACATCAGGAAAACAGAACAAGCAAAAATGAAGAACCTCAAACTTGTAGAAAAGGAAGAACAAATCAAACCCAAAGTTCATATGAAGGAGAAAATTATAAACATCAGAGCAGAAATTCATACAATTGAGACTAAAAAGGCAATACAAAAAAATCAATGAAATGAGTTAGTTCTTTGAAAGTTTAAATAAAATTGATAATTCCCTAGTCAACCATTTCAAAAAGAGGACAGAAAAAACTCAATATCGAGCAATTAGGAATAAAAAGGATGAAATCACAACAGCTTTTCCAGAAATCCAGAAGATTATCAGTTTCAGAACCCGTACTCTAGTAAACTGGAAAACACGGAAGAAATGGACAAATTTCTAGACACATGTGAATTGTCAAAACTGAGTCAAGAAGATAAAAGAAATTGAAATAATCCATATGTCAATGAAATTGAAATTTTAATTAAAAACTTACCAACAAAGAAAAGCCCAGACCCTGATGGATTCACTGTTCAATTCTCCAAGAAATTTAGAGAAGATCTCATGCCACTAATATTGAAACTGTTTAATAAAATCAAAGGAGAAGCAATGCATCTAAAATCATTCCTGGAATCAAGTGTTACCCTGATAACTAAAGTACAGAGGGAACCAACCAAAAATTAATTAATTAATTAATTAATGCTACAGGCCAATCTCCCTAATGAACATAGATGCAAACATCCTCAATAAGATGCTGGCAAGCAGAATGCAGCAAATCATCAAGATTATATACCATAACTATGTAGCATTCATCCCAGGAATGTAGGGATGGTTCGACATACACAAATAAACAAATGTAATACACATATTAAGACAGCTAAAGAAAAAATTATATGATCATATCAATAGATGCAGAAAAACATTTTACAAAATGCAACACCCATTTATGATAAAAACCCTACAGAAAATTGGAATAGGTAGTCTTTATCTCAATATGATAAAAATCTATTTATGATGAAACAACAGCCAATATCATGCTAAATGGTCAAAAATGGAAATCTTTCACTCTAAAATCAGGAAAAAGGCAAGAATGTCCACTGTCACCACTCCTGTTCAATGTTTTGGAAGCATTAGCCAGAGAAATTAAACAAGAGAGAGAAATGAGGGCCGGGAATTTAGCTCAGTAGCTTAAGCGCCTGCCTGGCAAGCCCAACGTCGTGAGTTCAGTCCCTGGTACACCCCCCCACAGAAAAAAAAGAAAAAAAAAGAGAAATAAGAGGAATAAGGATAGGAAAGAAATTATGGAAACCACACCTTTCACAATAGCATTCAAAAAAATGAAATACTTAGGAATAAGTCTAACAAAGGAAATAAAAGATTTATACATTAAAGTAACAGTACTCTGAAAAAGATCAAAGAAGGTATCAGAAAATGGAAAGATATCCCTTGCTCATGGTTAGGAAGAACTAGCATAATAAAAATGGCCATACTCCCAAAATTGTTACACGGATTGTTGTAGTCAGGGGATGCAAGGGGAACACTTATGGGACACAGAATTTATAATACTATTTTATGATCACCTAGAATTAAATACAAAGACAGTGGAGGAAATCTGTCCACAAAACTAAAGACCGAGAAGATCCAGATGAGGCCCTGGATCCCACAGTAATGTCCTACATGAGTCCAGCTAAAGACCTAGAACCCCATAACAGTGCCTCCCACGAGTCCAACTAGAGGCCTAGAGCCCACGACAGTGACAGATGCAAGTCTGTTTTATAGATCTGTGCTGGGAAGGCCCAAATGTCAGTGGTGGAAGCCAGAAAGTCTATGCAAGCAGGGTGAAGGATCTGTGTCAGTAGGTTGAGAATTTCACACTGGAGCTTAGAAGTGACATTCAAAATAAAGACCAGGGCTCCCCCGCAAAAGTGCCAAAGCCATCCTCAGTGACAATAAGATCCTGAGCTCCTCTGATGATGAGAAATGTCAAGTATTGTCAGGAAGCCAGCGTGACAAACTTCTCCTGGAGATTAAACAGCACACATCTTCCCCTCCAGAGCCAGGAAGCAATGCTCAACATAAGAACCAGAACTCCCCAAAATGAACCACAGCCATTCTCAGCAACAAGGTCCTGAGCTTCTCCAATAATAATGGTCGAATTCACATCAGAGAAGAAGCTCTACAAGCTCCTCCAGGGGAACCAATGGCTCCAAACAACACTTAGGAGAAGCCACAACACCACAGTCTTCCTCTCATGTCTCCTTTTATTCTGACAACAGTCCTCAGGTGGGCCATCTACACTCAGCACCATGCTAATTTTATTCAGCTGGTATTAAGTTGACCACCAGTTTTTAATCCATAACACAGATTAATGAAATCCCAAGAAAAATACCATTTGCATACCTCACAGAACTAGAGAAAACATTCCTAAAATTTATTTGGAACCAGAAGGAACTAGAATATTCTGGACAACAAAGACAGAGGAGGAGCCCTCACAATCCCTGACTTTGGAATTATACTATAAAACTACTGTGTTTAAAAAAAAGCATAGTATTGGCAAAAACAGACCTGAAGATCAAACAGATTAGAAGATGCAGAAATTCTAGACATATTTATTCACCTTATCTTTGACAAAGGTGCCAAACACATTCACTGGAAGAAAGACAGCTTCTTTAATAAATTGTGTTAGAAAAATTGGCTTTCCATATGGCAAAGACTAAAACTAGATCCATGCCTTACCAAGCACTGACTTAAAGTTGAAATGGATCAAAAACTCTAAATATTAAAACAGACACATTAAATATGCTGGAAGATATAATAGGCAAACCCCAACTATTCCCCTTTCTGGGTATGTTCCTAAAAGTATTAAAAACATTATATCACAACAATTTATGCACACTCATGTTTATAGCAACACAGTTAGTAATAGCTAAATCTTGGAAATAACCCAAACTGCCATCAACCAAAAAATAGATAAAGAAGATGTGGGGCTTTTTTTTTACACAATAGAGTACTTACTCTGCCATAAAGAAGAATAACTTGAGACATTTCTAGGTAAATAGATGTAACTTGAGATCATACTCTTAAGTGAAACAAATTAGTCTCAAATGTGTAAATATCATATTGTCTCACGGGTATGAGAAACTAGTAGAGTAAATGAGCACCAAATGTACAATAGATAGTGTGAAATGGGAAGAAGTTTATCAAAAGGAAACAGGAACTAGAGTGGGGGAAAGAAAGGAAGAGAAATGGAATAAATAATAATTTTAAAAGGATAAAGTGGAAACAAAACAAAATAAGGAGGGGAAAGGGTTGAAGGAAGGAAGGAGTTGGAAAAAAAAGAAGAATCAAAATATATACACCATGTACAGGTACAAATTCCCTATGATTAATGTGATCATTATGTATGTTTAAAATTTATCAATAAAGTTAGTTTAAAAGAAAATTAAAGAAAGCTAAGGGAATTGCTTAAAACCATAGGCACAGTCTGGAATAGGACTCCAGCAACATAGGAAATAAGTAGACTAAACAAAAAAAAAAGCTTTTCCAACTTTTCCAAATGCTAAGGCAAACCAATCTATCAGTAAGTTACTCTTCCTTGTTAAAAACAATAGTCATTTTTTCTACAAGTATCTCTACTAGTAAAACAACAAAATAATGTGTGTGAGATATTCTCCAATACAATACAAAATGAATTAAGGTAAGTTCTACACAGTAAGATACTCAATAGAATCAAGAGGCAGTATACAAAAAAGAGAGAAAATCTTTGCCAGCTGTTATTCTGACAGAGGTTTAATATTTAAAGTATACAAGGAATTCAAAATATTTAGCACTAAGAAAGTATCAATTATCCATTCAATAAATAGGGAAATGAAACGAACAAATATTTCTCAAGAGAAGTATAATGGCCAATAAATGGATCTAAAAAGTTCAAAAAATGTTAGCATTTAGAGAAATGCAAATCAAAACTGCATTGAAATTATATCTCACTCTAGTCAGAATAGTTATCATTAAAAATAAAAATACAAAAGCAATAAAAGCTGATGAGGATATGGGGGAGGAACCATTTTACATTGCTTCTGGGAATATAAATTAATATCTCTACTATAGAAAAAATTATGGAGGTTCCTTAAAAAGTTAAAAACAGATTTATCATATGACTGAGCTATACCAATTGTTAATATATACCCAAAAGAATTAAGTCAACAAGCAGTGATAGTGAACATTTTAGAACCTTCAAAGACCCCACTGTCATAGATTTGCCACCACTGATATAAGGATATGTACACACCCATTTTTATAGTGACATAATTCACAAAAGCGAAGATATATAACCAGACTAGATCAATAAATGAATGAATAAAGGAGTTATGGTATATTATTCAACTGTGAAAAAGAACAAAATTATGTCACTTGCAGGAAAATGAAATCTAAACCAGACTCAGAGAAAACTTTACAAGCTGCTCTTTTGACAGAGGATTAATATACATGTGACCGTTAGTGATGATTGCCAACTTGGCTACATTAAGAAACACCAAGCAAATTAGCAACATACACTTCCAGGTGTATCCGTGAGATATTTTCAGAGATGACTGCCATTTGAGCAAGCAAGCTGAGGTGGGAGAAGAAACCATCTTGATTGTTGCCCACACCATCTAACAGGCTTGCAGACTAGATAGAACAAAAGAAGCAGGAAGTCTGCCTGCATTTTTAAAAGCTTCATTCTTCTTGAACAAGATCATCTTTTGCTTCTGCCATTAGCTATGGACATCAGATGCCAACAGCTTCAGTCTTTCAAGCTGGACTAATACCAGCAACTCTCCGGTGAGCTTCCAGGGTTTCGGTCTTGGACTGCAACTGCGTCTTTGATCTTTCTTGTTCTGTGCTTTCCATTGTGCTGCACCTTCCAGCTGCTGGGGCTGAGCAGCTGCTAAAACCGCTGACTCTCCATTATGAAGATGGCCATTATGGAGTCTTCCATCTGTGAGTCTGTAAGCCTGTGGTATATATATATCGTATATACCATAAAGAGAGATACCACATATGATTATATATATATATCTCAACATGTTGATATACATAGCAACAAATACATAAAAGGCATGTCACAGAATGTAGAATCCTTTTTTGATTAAAAAGAAGGGTTTAACTATATATCTACAAATGGAAATTAACTCAACATAATATAGGCCATAATGAAAATACCCACAGCTAACATCATATAAGTAGTGGAAAGTTAAAAGCTTTTTTTCTGAGATAGGAATAAGAAAAAGATGTCTTCTTTTGCCACTCCTATTCAACAAATGATTGGATGCTCTAGGCAGAGAAATTAGGGGAGAAAAACATACAAAGACATACATACCAGTAAGGAAGAAGCAAAATTCTATTTGCAGGGAACATGATTTTAAATGTATAAAGCCCTAAAACTCCACAATGTTTTTAAAAAAATGTTAGAATTAATAAATGAATTCAGAAAAGTTGCAAGATATAAAATCAACATCCAAAAATCAGTTGCATATTATACACTCTCAATAATATCCAAAAGATTAGTAAAGTAGCCAAATTTACAAGAGCATAAGAGAATAAAATACTCAAGAATAAATTAAGGAAATTAAGGACCTATATATTGAAAACTATAAAGCACTAATAAATTAAACACAAATAAATAGAAATACTGTACCATATTTAGTGATTAAAATTTTATTTTTAAAGTGTATGTATTATTCAAAGTGATTTACAGATTCAATGCACACACACACGATCACACAAAACAAGAATTGATGAGGATGTATAGAAATTGAAACAGTTTCCAGTCATACCCAAACTTATAGGATTAGATAGCTAGGGGTCCGACAGAAAGAATATATGCAAATCCCCTTGAAAAGACATAAAGAACACCTGGGGCTCCATATTTTCCCATGCACATAATTCCAAATGCACTTTTAGGGACTGTACATTGGGTATGACTATAAGTGAAACAAATCTGGAATATCTAAGATATGCATCTTTACAGAGCCCTCATCCCAGGCCCTGGGCTTCATATCATCAGGGAGATACTTTATATTTCCAGAAAATTCTTAGTCAGAAGGCAAGGGGAAGCTCACAGATCAGTGATGAATACTAAGTGCTTTAGTACCCACAGTTTAAGCACTACAGGGAATGCAAATATGCTAGGAAAGCAGGAAAGAGGAGTCCTTGCAATGACACATCGTGGAATTAAGTAGACATCAGCTTACATCAGCATGCAGAAGAAATGGAAGATTCTACAGGAAATACAGAAGAGATGTAATTATCTTATTAACTAGATACATAATGGGAGATGAGATTATCAGCCTTCAGTTATAGAAGTAAGCAAACAATTCAACTTTCATTGAAACATACACAACAGTAAGATATGACTCTAGATCTATTTCAATTCAAGTATGCAAATTGAAGGCAAATATTGAAAATGATATGCATTGAAGATGAGTATGTTTCCAAGAAAATAGATGCTATAGTTTAGATCTGGAGTCTGCCCCAAAAACCTCATGTTCAGAAGTGGGAATTTTGGAAGGTGACCAGATTTAGGGTGATATTCTCATCTGTGGGTTAATCTACTGATGGCTTCATAGCTCAGTGTGCGTGTAGGTGTGGCATGGTCAGAGGCTGATTACTGGGAGCACTGCCTAACAGGCTGTATTCTTGCCTCTGGCTCCACCCTTCTCTCTCTGCTTTCTGGATGCCATAGGTTGAGCAGCTTTCCTCCAATGTGGCTTTACACCATATTGTTCCAGCCTTGGAGCCAACCAACTATAAATGGAATCCTCTGAAAATCACAAACCAAAATAAACTACTCCTTTAAGTTGTGGAACATTGGGAATTGTGTCCCAGCCATGAGAAAGTACCAATACAATGAAAATTCTCAAAGTTTATGAAAAATTCAATAAATAGATAATCTGAACTAAAAATTAATTTTAAAACTCATACTTCAAAAGCTTTGCATTCAGGAATTGTCAGGAATAAGTTCTAGGATAACTTCAACCAGTAGATCATCCCTATCTTTATTCTTTACTGGAACAAAATAAAGAATTTAAAAGACTACTGAATTTTTATAAAACCAACATAGACCACAACATAATTAACTGATGTCATAGACCACAGGAAAATGAAAGTAAAATAATTGTGAATATTTATAAAAATATTGGCAAAATCGACCTGCCAGGGTAAGTTGTTCAACTAAAAAAAATAGGTTCAGACAATTCTCCAAGTGTGTGCAGAGGAATAAAGATTTCTCTCATCCACAGGTAGCAGGATGAAGTTTCAGCTTGCGTCTCAGCACCTTTAGCTAAAGACAAGGCCAGTCTTGGTGGGTGGAGCATCTGAATGGGTTGGGTGGGTGAGGTGGGTGTGGAGGAAGTAGGTGAGTGACCAACTAAAAATAGCTCTTTTCATTCTGCAGCAACTTACGGAGCATGGCCAAGGAAATATCACTACTGGACATGTACTTCAGTGACTGGAGGTCAGGAACAGACAATGGCCAGTATGAGAATCCTGGGGACGGTCTCGAGGCTGTGGGACCCAAGTATTTGTGGCTCATGCTCGCTTTAGAAGTCTTTCTACTAGTAATGAGGTCATGTCGTTATAACTGACACACGCTTTTCAAGCAAAAGCTGTACCTTTATTTTGCAAGACTCAGTGTTAAAAGTGCAGTTGGTTTCATAATACATCGTAAATGTAAGCATTTCAATAACCAGTGGCATAAAAGAAAACTGCTTTATCTTAAAATATAATTTTGGTTGTAAAGTGAAAACTTTTCATGAATATAAAGTTTGTTTCAGAATTGAACTACCTACCAGTATGAAAAAGTTTACTGTGATGACTGCTGAGAATGTCTGTGACCCTGCCAATATTCATGTTGAAACTTAATCCCCAGTGCAACAGTACTCAGAGGTGGGGCCTTAATCAGGTAATTAAGTCATGTCTGCTCTCTTTCATGAATGGTATTAGTGAACTTATAAAGAGCTGGAGGAAACCACATAGGCTCTTCTGCTCTTTCACCCTCTCTGCCACATGAAGACAGAGCATGCATTGCTTTCGGAGGACACAGCAAAATGATGCTGTCTTAGGAAAAGATCTCAACACCTTGCCAATGGGCCTTCCCAGCACATTGGTTTAGCCTTCTCAGCTTCCAGAGCTGTATCAAATACATCTGTATATTCCTCACATTTCCACTGTTCATAAAGTCCTGTCATCTCACATGTTTGGTTATAGCAAAGAATTTAGACTAAGACAAAGAATTTAGAAGACAACCAAACCTTTAACTGAGGAATTGTGTTTAATGATTTCAAGCTTAAAAGCTGATTTATAAGAAGCAAAATTATGTCCACAAAAGCAAGATAGACCTTTTCATTATAGATTCAGAAATAATTTATTTGTAGAAGTTTTATTCAAATTCAGTAATTAATGTCTTCAACGTATTGCATTTAATTTTTCTTGCAAAGAAAATAGATCAAATTTTTCTTCATATTTCATTTAGATAACCTGCAATCCCTTTCAGTTTCTCAGGAATATCAGCAAGTATTACCATTTTCTGTGTTCCATGATGGAATAGGATGGGAAACACTTATCAATATATTATTATGACTCATAGTAATATATCATAGCTAAACTATTATCAAAGTAATAGACCTATTAGAAAACTATAGTATTACATTAAGAAAAGTATGCATTGCAAAAAATGCCAGAAGTATCCAGTAAAATTCAACATCTATTTCTAATTTTAAACAATAGAGTAGTATATTATTAACAAAATAAGAATCTTTATCTAACATTAATAATCAACTTTTCACTATAATTAGACATTGGAAGAAATGCCACTAAAGAGTTGATTTCCAGCCAAGAGCACAATAGGAAAGAAGGTTGTATAGACAGATCAAGTTAACTGTGTATAATCTGAGGAAATCTTTTCTTATTTATTTTTGAAACAGAGTTTTGCTATGTAGTTCAGGTTGGCCACAAACTCATGACAGTCCTTCTGCCTCAGCATCCCTAGTGCTGGTATTACAGATGTGTGCCACCACACATTGCTATTAAAATTCTAGGAATTGTAAAGTGCATTCTTTCCTAAAATTTAAAGGAAAAATAAAGTTATAAATGAGGAAAGAATAACTGACATTATTACTAAATAATTCAGTATTATTGTATCATCTTTATTTGGCAGATAAGTAACTCAATGAAATATATATTATATATTTGAATCAGTATTATGTTCTGTCATGAATCAATAATATTAAAATAAATGACTATGTACAAATCGGAACCCTTGTGATACAACAACCAATGTGAAACACATTTTTGTGTGTGTACTACCTAGAATTCCTAAGAATTCTGCTTAAAGTAATGTCTGGAAAAAAGTAATATGTGGAAAAAAGTAATGTCACAACAGACATATATGGTCAAATTTGTTCCACTTCTCTGTAACTAACCTTGCCAAAAGAAAAATCTTCAATGTTTAACAATGGGAAGTTAGTTAAGTATGCTTCACTCATAATACTAAAACATTATTAAGAGAGATTAATTAAACAGCACATGTTCCAGCTATGCAACAAAACACGACAAACCTTAATGGTTTAAACAGCAACAGTATTTATTTTCTCACAAACACACAATTTTGTAGACTTTGGCAGAGGCAGCTTTGTATCTGCTTCAATCAGTGCCAACTAGGGTAGCTGGAAGGTTGAAGGATGAAGGCATCATATGCCTAGTAATTTCATGTAGCCTGGAGCATTGAGGGCAGCGTAGTTGTAGATCCTTCGAACACTCTTCATCCAGTATAGTTTCTCCTCTTGTCCTCTCCAGCATAGCTCCATCAGGGCAGTAGGTGTTTCACATGTGCACTTAGGGATCCCAAGAAAGTTGTATTTCCCAAAAAGAAAGATCAAATAGAAGCTTTCATAATATATTCTAAGAATAATCATGGATTACTCTGCCACATAAATTCACTAGAATCAAACTGCTATGACTAGGCCATATTTAAGGAAGAGCAGTATTAAATTCAAACTATTGATGGCATAGAATTGAGTAAAATTGTCAAAGAAATCTCAAAAAACTGTTTTAAAACATCAACAAAACCTGTACTTACTAACTTTTTGAAGTCATCCAATGTGCAGGTAAAAAAAAATTAATTGTTCTCCATTTAATGAATTGCTTTTTGTGAATTCAAGAAAATATTTAGCCACATGAAGCCATAAGATATTCTACCTTCCAACTATATCCCCTCTTTGTGGTTCACAAATCTTGTGCACAACCCTCCAAAGCTCTATTCCATTCCTACCCCCTTCATCTGGCACTTGAGGTTCTGTATGATCCCTAAACTTTCTCCCATCTGCATAACTTATATCTATTTCTTCAGTCCTTCCTCTCCATGAAGGTATATACAAGCATCTGAAGTGAAATTAATCTCCTTTCTTCCAAATCTTCACACAAACAGCTATGCCAATTGTAAGGCATTTATATTGTTTGATACTAATTGTTAAGCCACCAATACATGTTGATAACCTAAACCCACCTCACAGTATCATTGAGAGCATTAGTGAGCTGAAGCATTTAAAGTACACTCACCAAATGCCTATGGCAAAAAGTGTTATTTAGAATGATTACATGTTCAGTGCATTTCAGCACTTCCAATATTCTTTATTTAATATTCCTAAGAGAATAAAATTTTGTACCCAAGGAATTCATATATATATATATATATATATATATATATTAATTGCTGGTTATACATATGCATATGTAACTATATAGCAAGCTAAATGTAACCTCAAACTTACCAAAGAATTAAGTCTTTGTATCTATTTTCAAGGGGAAATTAACTTATTTTGGTTACCATTACAAAGTTTAAATAGACAGCAAATAATTATAGAAATTGGCAAAATATTGTGAAGAGAATCTCAGATAAATTTTTAACTTTAAAATAGTCTGAAGTGAAATTAATCTCCTCTCTTCCAAATCTTCACACTAACAGCTATGCCAATTGTAATAAAATTTTTAACTTCCAAAATAGTCACTTGATCTTTAATGGGTCAAAGCCAGGCAGCAAGAAATTCTGTGAAAACAGAGGCAAAAATTTGACAAAAACCCAAGCAAAACTGTAAGTTCAATCAATTCTTCCATGTTAATGATAAGCCCATATCAAATTCTCAAAAGTTTCATTTTTCAAGCCTGATTAAGTAACTCTGACTTCTGTCTTTCCTTCAAAATATATGCCTAGTCCTCATTCCTGGTAATTCTGATTGCCACCTTACTTGGAGATACATGTTTTGCAAGAGTAATTAAGGATCTCAAGATGAGATCATTCCACACATAGAGTGGGTCTTAAATTCAATAACTGGTGCCTTTATAAGAGAAAACGGGAGACTTGAGACACAGAAGAAAAGGCCACGTGGATAAAGAGCTGGAGATTAAAGTGGTAGCTCCACAAGCAAAGAAATAGCAAGGATTTCCAGGTGGGCCAGAAGCCAGAGAGAGGGAAAAGACAGATTATTCCTCAGTGCCTCCAGAAAGGGCCAACATTGAAAACACATAAATTCTGGACTTCCAAACAATAAATCTCAATTCTTTTAAGTCGTAAAGTTTGTGGTGCTCTGCTAAGATAGCTTTAGGAAACTAATGAAACCAGCATTCTATTGAGATTGCTCACATCACTGGAAACTTCACCAGTCTCAAGACCCCAGTAGGATGCTCTGCAATGGGAAGCACAAAGCCTGGGAAAATCGAATCTGCTGTTCAACCAAGAGAACAAGAAAATGAAAGGCACACGCACTTGCTGGGATGGGCCTGCTGCAGTGTCCCTCAATCTGATGTGTACAGCCTGCCTGGCCATCTTTTGTGGAGCACCAATGAAACATTCTTTCCCAGAAAAGGATGTTTCATATGTAAAGAGAGGCATAAAAATTCACTCAACACAATACCATTTAGCAAATATCTAAGAAATGTCTTTAGGGTCATGTTTTTTTCATTATCATAGGAATTCTAAATAATCTTGAAGCCCTTGAAAATACATTAACTCTTTTTCAGTTAATGATTTCCCACATAAAATACAGTTCCCACATCAAATACAATAGAATCATAAAATATTCATAAAATTTTAAATGGTGACATAGTCATAATATACTTCAAAAAAAAAGCACAGGAAAGTAAATAGACAAAAGAGACAAGAGCTAAAAGTAAAAGAGGAATAGAAAATTAGGCAAAGGCCATGTAAGTTGTTAATAATATAATTAACTGGATTTTCTCTCTAATTCCTTTCAATTTTACCTACCTGAAGACCACCAATATTTCTAATGGAAAGAAGGGACAAGTCATTACAAAATGTATAGGCAAACTTCCAATAAATATAGATAATGAATTTCCTACCCTAAATAAGGTTCATCCCTTAGGATGACCCTATTTATAACGTCTCAGGCCTGTTTCAGGCTTAAATGTGTAGTTGGGAAAATTTTCCTCAGGGTGCTTCCCTAAACTTCTTCGATTGTGCTGTTTTATGATAGTCCTTCCTTTTCCGACCCCACAGCTCGGTGATCACAGTGACTAGGATTTTCCTCTGTATTGCATTTTCTCCATGTGTCTGTTATGGAACATTCCCAAAATTCTTTCTGCCCAATTCTGCTATTTTACAACCTCTAACAAGCATTAGTTGGCATATGAAATAGTTCTTTCAAACTCTTTTTTCTTTCATGACGCATGTGAAAATGAACTCACATTTGTGATAAGTGAAGGGAATTTTTAAACTCATTATATTTTCATGTTGTTAACCGATGTTCAAATTCCACTTAGTTCCTGTATTTATGAATGAAGATGCAACATTAAACGAGCCTGGCAGGCAAATATAATAATGACACAATTAAAGTATCACTAACATGTAATTACTTGTAAAGAATTATAAAACGTGGGAAATGCCTACGTGTATTTGCAGGGACTTTAGAAGTTTAATGTAGATGATACTTGGGCAGAGGTTGCAAGTCAGATTTTTAAATTTATCATATCTAGTCTACTTTCAGGACTGGGCATTCTCATGGATGAACAAAAATGGAAATGCAGGGGAAGGATGCTTAAGGAAGATAAGGTGTTAAAGAAGCATGAAAAGCATGGCACAATGAGGCCAGCACAAGTACTCCTGCATGGTCTAAGATAATGATGGAAGACCTAAGGGAAGAATATTTTAACATATGCTAAAGCCAACGGTATATACTTGGGCACCATAAGAGCTAAGTAAACAAAGTGTGATAGGAAAGAATGAACCTTTAATTTATTTACTAACTGAAGAAATATAGATTTTGGACACATTATGGAGGATATATTGGAAGTGTCAGCAACCAAAAAGAAAAAAAGAGCCTATTTTGACAAGTTTAGTAATAGAATATGAAAACCTGAATAAAAGACAGTAAAATAAGCATAGAAAAACAGATTCAAATTGTTTAGCATTTGAATTTAGAAAGATCTATAACTAATTATACGTTGTGGGTGAATTTGGTGCAGACCTGGAATACATTCAGATTCTCTATCTTAAGCATTTGAATAACAATATCATTTACCATGCAAAAAAAAATAATAGATTCAGAAGGAATAAAACTAAGAGTTTGAAGGGATCATGCTGAATAATTCAATATGCTTGAGACATTTGTGTTAAGATATTGATACAGGAGAATGAAACTCCCGACCTGCTATGTCCCCAAGTTCGTGTTCTCTAAAACTGAAGAATGAATTTTAGGAATAACAGAGGTGAAGAGTAGAATATATTTACTGAGAGAAAGCTTCTGTCTGAGAAGAGATGGAAAGGGGTCCCTAGCGGTTGCCCAGGGCTTTGTCTTTTTAGGGACTTTTATAGAGTAAAACCATGGGTTCAAGGTGGGGGAAGACTGGGAACTCACAAGGCAGATGAGCATAAGGTGGGACATAACTATAGTTAGCCAATAAGATCAATAATTCAGGTAAAACTGATTATATTAGGGACAAATGGGAAAGCAAGTCTGGTAGCAAGCAGGCATTCTTGGAGCTGTGACCTTTCCCCTAGAAGGTGGGATAGTGGCTCCAGGGTGAGAGGGAACTAATTAGAATATCAGTCCCCAGGATGTAGATGCATTTGTTTGATCCTCTGTCTTGAGACCTGGCCCACAGCAAGAGTTGTGTTTCCTCTGTTTTGAGGTCTGGCCCACAGTAAGAGGTGACTCCTCCAAGGTCATCAGACATCTTTCCTCTGTGCAGCTTCTTTGAGGGCCTAGCCTTGTCTGGCTGCCTTTAATATTTCTAACTGGCTCAGCTGCCTGTAACAATATCTAACATGGAGCTGGAAATATAGATCACAGGAGGAAAGAAAAATTGAAAGACAGCCAGACTATAACTGGAATCTTAAAACTGGATGATATCATGAAGAGAAAAAGATGGGAAAGGGTAAAATGTAACACAAGTGGGAGGACAAAAGTTAATGAAACATATGAAGGACAGACCAGATGGACAAAAAAGTGTCTCAAAGTGTGTGTCAAGTAGGAGTCAGGAGAAAAGAGACAAGAGAAATGAAAATGGCTGACAGGATGCAATGTAGAGTGATGAAATATTCTAAGAAGCAAAGCCTTTTGATTTGGAAATCTGAAATTTAAAAAAACAAGCAAGCAAACCTTCAGTGAGAACTGCTCCTTAAAAGGTATAATGGAAGTAAGTAACAGTGGAAGGGCTAAGCTGAATAAAAATTAAAAAGGTAGTTTTTCAAATGTGGAGTGACCATTCAAGTAATTAACTTAATGGAAGTATGATGAAGAAAAGTATTTTTACATCAACATTCATGTTGTCTGAAAACATCAGAAAAAAAGACAAAGGAAAGGGGAAACTTACAATCAAAGAAAGATAGAGTTGAAAGGTTCAGATCTTGGAGGAAGCAGAAAACAATCTCAAGAATTTGGGGAAGAAAAATTGAAAGGAAAACATATGTTACTCAATTCTTGTGGTCTCCATTTTCTTAGGCAAGTGATGGAAAATATTATCTCCTCAGAATGACATCTCCAAACAATAACTCTTCCAAGGAAATTTGGAATTTCCAAGAGAAATGAAAAGGTAAGTAAGCAGGGGCAGGCATGGAATTTCCCAAAAAGCAAAGCATTTCAAATTCTACAACATGTCCTGTCACTCTTACACAGATTGTGGAATTTTCCTTCCCCTGAAAGAGTCCTAAGCTTTGGAACAAAAATTGAAAAGTAAATGGCTCTTACGATACAAATGGTTATGGCAGAATACCAGAAAAGATCTTAAGAGTGGTGATCAATTTGCTGAAATTATACATCACAGAATATTTTCTTTTTGTGCTCCTGCAACAAAAATATTGTAAGTGCTCTGTGTGGTTTCTAATCAACATTGATTTCTTACTGTCTTGAAGACTGCAAGTAAAGCATCAGCAGATGCATTGTCTGGTGAGGCCCGCCTTCTTCTACAGAATGCCTTCCTGCTGTGTCTGCACATAGTGATAGAGAGTAGATGGCTCTCTATGATCTTTTTACTATAGCACTAATCCTGTTTGAGGGCTTTGCCCTCCTGATCTAATCACCTCTTCAAATCCCCAACTCTTGGTATCATCACTTTGGTGGGTAATTAATTTGGAGGACTATAAAGCAGCCATAAATGAGGGGCACTGAAGAGAGAAATTCCCAGGGAAGTAGTGGGGGCATGACTCTAGTTTGGTAAAACTACTAGGCATAAAACTCCAGCCTGACAGAGCCAAAGACATGCATGTGATTCCAACCTATGAGAGCTGGGGTGTGAACTGCATTTAGAATTCCACTGGCTGGGGCCTCACAAAACCATGGATGCCCAACCTGTAGCCAAGGAAAATTATTCCCAGGATTTAGGATTTAGTGATTTTTTTTCCCTTTGTTGGACTTTGAACTATTAACCCTTTCTTCTTCCCTTTCTCTGTCTTTTATAATGGGAATGTCTATCCTATGTCCATCCCACCATTGTAGTTGAGAGGTCCTTACATATTTAATTTCACAAGTTAACAGCTGAGAGAAACTTGACTCAGAATGAATCACACCTTGAATTTCATACATATCTTATTTAAATGTTATGTAGATCAGACTTTGGATTTTTGTATTTTAAGTTGACCAAGTTAAGTCCAACTAGGAGGAAATGAATGTATTTTACATATGAAAAAGACATAAAATTTGGGGGACAAATCAAATAATGTTTTGGTCTGAATGTTTGGGCCCCCCTGAAACGTTAAATCATG
The DNA here is from genome assembly GCA_004027295.1 of Dolichotis patagonum. Lineage (NCBI taxonomy): Eukaryota > Metazoa > Chordata > Mammalia > Rodentia > Caviidae > Dolichotis > Dolichotis patagonum. The sequence continues at coordinate 24,211 of PVJX010022460.1, forward strand.
TCCACTGAAGTAATATTTTGAGGTGGCGCCTTCAGGAGGTGACTACATCAGAAGTGCAGAGCCCTCCTGACTGGAATTAATGCCCTTATAAAATATACTTCAAGGAGCTAGTGAGCCCCTTCTATCATGTGAGGTAGCTGTTATGTATGAGGAAGCAGGCGCCTACCAGACACTGAATCTGCTGGTACCTTGATCTTGAATTTTTCACTTTTCAGCATGGTGAGGAATAAATATTTGTTGATTATAAAGACCCAGTTGATGACCATTTTGTCACAACAGCCTGAAACTACTAAGACAACAGGTATCAGTTTGAGTTGAAAATGATCTCAGGTCATAAGGACAGAATGGGTAAGGAGTACTGGCTCTTCTAAGAACTCAATAATTCAGTAGTTCTTTCAAGTCTTAGCCATTACTCACCTGCATTCCAAGCTCTCTGAGAAGTAGTAGAAAAAGAGTAAAGTTCTTGTAGACATTTATAGTCTGGTAGGAAAAAGAAGCATAAGTTTTAGTGCCAAGATAAAAATATGCTTGGCGTATATCTGCAGACTAAGTACAGCACTTTTAATCTACCTGTGAAAGAATGAAAAAGAAAGTGAGATGAGTGAAGACAAAAAGATAGAAAAATCTTAAGGACCGCAGTTTGAAGTTATAAAGTCCTATCCCCACAGTGCTCTTAAGTAATATATCTAGAGATGGGACTTCCAGTAGCCTAGAAGGGGATTATTTGTGGTTAGGATCTTTGATATGTTAAAACTAAGTTCTAGCTTAAAGAGTCATTTTGCCAGCTGTCTCTGATGCAGCCCATTCCAAAATCTCACTGACATATCAACAAAAAGATGCTAGCCAATAGCTATTAGCAGATAAAATTCAGAGTGCTCTCTCTCTCTCTCTCTCTCTCTCTCTATATATATATATATATATACTCACATTATAGCCATCACAACTCACCTTATATTCACAATAACTATCAAAAAGATCAGTCCATAAAATGGCCATTTATCTAAAAATGTGTCCCCAAAATATGTGTCATTTTATTCAAGTAAACAATTTTTATGTTTTTTTTTTGGTTGGGTTTTTTACTGAGAAAAAAAAAGTTCAGTCCATATTGGCCTTAGTCAACTCATCTCCATTTCCATGACTTCAAACCAACTGCTCTCCAGGAAGACTCACTGGGGAGAATGGCTACTATTTGGATATTTATGGTGATGAAGAACAAAGAAGAAATCTTCAGAGTCTTAAAGTTTCTCTGAGTCTTGCCTCTGTCCTCTTCACTTGTTAAAATAGAAGCGGGGACCTAGGAGTCACAGATTTGTTCATTCCACCATTCCTCTAGCCTAAATGGGGAGATTCTCCTCTCCTCTCCCAAGTTTCCTCTGCCGCACTTGGGAGCAGAGCTTGACTAGTAATTTATTTTCATAGAACTACTAGAATCCATAGGTGTTCTTCACTAAGCATTTTTTTATTTGTCAATGACAAAGCATAACCTAGAAAATAAAATAGGAATTAATTCTAAATAGCAGTTTCAACAAGAGCCAAGCTTGGATAAATTTATACCCAAAGTTATAACTACTGGCAGAACCACTATTGTTTGTTCTGAATCCATTTAATATTTAAATTAGTACTCATTTATGATGGCAATTTCTTTTTTAAGTATTTTATAGTTTTCCATATACCCTCAATTTCAGGCTGGAATTTGATTTGATTTGATTTTGAGCAGCAGTACTCAAATAAAAATATGACAGAAATATAAACTCATTTTTCATTTGGCTTTCTTAGTTGGAATATTTCAATAAAGTACTGCATGTTTTGAAGTTTCCTTATTTTTTCCCTCTAAAAGGTTTTCATAGTATGATATTACTGTGTTTAAAAATCTCTTTTGTACTACATGGTCACCTGACAATAATTGGCCACATGGCAGTAGTTGGATCTCTTTCTTTTTTCCAGAAATGGTAAGAATTTTCTAATTGGTAAGATATACTCCTGGCTATAGCACTGCTGAGTGTTTCGTGACAAGAGGCCATGTCTCCTAGTAGTGAAATCCAAATAAAAATATAGTGACATGTGTAAAAAGGCATTTTTTTTGGTCTGAGGAACATCATGGACAATTTCAAATGGCCTAGTAACATAATTGTTGATAAGTTGCAGTCTCATTTTATTAACTTCCATGAAAAAACTGATTTCCTTATCCTGAACAGAGACTATGGCCTTCTACTTAGATCATGGAGGGGAAATTCTTTCACAAACATGACACAGATCCATAGGAATTATGAAAACATTTGAGAGAAACCAAAAGGGGAAAAAATCATTCTATTAAGCTCAGCTCTTTCTAAGTTATTTCTAAAATGAATAATGCTTTTTGGAAATTTCCAAATTGAGAGGCTTATACTTTGTAGGGAAAAAAAGGATGAAGATAATGACAGTAAGAATTTTCCCAGAGTGAAAAAAAGTTAAACTGTTATATAAAATTAAAGGGTTCATCAATAGAGAGTAAAGAATAAAAAAATCCTTCAAAGTCTAGAAACTCTCAATTATATAATATTATCTGAATAATAAATATTTTATTAAATGTATCCATTTCTCATGAATTCATTCTTATCTACTTAATAAATTCCATATCCAATGTGTTATCACATATGGTTAAGATGAATACATGAAAAGGAATGGCATTTCTACTGGGAGAAAAATAGTTTCTAATCATCATGGGACAACAACCAGTACGCCTCAACAATGAAAGTTTTCATCATATGATTTAAGGTTCTATTTTTATTCCAAAACTTCCTAGTAATCTGGCTAACATCTGTATACATATCAATGGCCAATTAGATCTTAGCATCTGCTTTTTTGATGTGTCATTTCTATCATATTCTTTAAACATTAACAAACTACCTCCATTGCCAGAACACTTCTTACAATTATCTATTCTTGTAACATAAAAGTAATCCATGAAAATATCTGCCCTTGACTTCAGACTTCAGCGCCACCACATATAATTATTTTCCCAAAAAAGTCATTTGGATCTGTTTTCTCCCAACCTTCTTTGTATTCTTCATCTTTTTTGTATACATCTTTGATTACATCATTCAACCATTCTCTCTCTTGTCAGCATGGTTACCTTTCTTGACCTTTCTTCATCATTTTCTTTTCTTTTTCCTCTCACATCTATCTAAAAAATCCAAAAGTATACAGGTGCAAATGTTTACCAGTATCATCACTGCAGAGTACTGGTGATGAAGTCACAGAGTATTACAGTCTAGACTGTAGCAACTAGAAAATTATACTTTTCACCCTCAATGAGGAACCTCCAAAATGGCCAGAAATTGCTTCCTAATTTTACTTTTGACTCTCCACAGCATAAATAGTAGCAGTATATGGTGGCTTCTATTATTTTGTCTATAAAAAGTAGCATCTCCCTTCTCAGAAATTCACTTTTGAATCTGAGATGTCTCTGAGATTCTCAGTGATTCTACCCACTTGGTTCACCATTGACTGTCCAGTGTGGGCATCTGAGCCAATGTAAGCAGCCCTGGTTTTACACAATTGTGCTCAATTGACCAAAAAATTATATTGTAATATTAAAGTAATAATAACACAGTCCTTACAAGTTTTTTTTAGCTGAAACTTGACAGTAAGTCTAAAGAAGAAAGAGAAAAGAAAAGAGAAGAGGAAAAAGGAATATGAAATCGCAGTAGAAATGGGTGACCAGATTAATATGTGCACTCTATTCTGGAGATCAGAAGCCAAACCTAAATGTCTCTGGCACTGACACAGAGTTCTTGATCACTGTCCCACAAACATTCATGTCTCTTCCTACACTTCCTACCTGGAACCTCTTCCTTTCACTCAGAAGATGACTCTGATTTCCCCTTAAAATGAACACATAAATCATAAATGATAACATGGGAGCTCTTGCCACCATCACTGCATATCTTTCTACACTCACATGTCTCTCTTACTCTCATGTTGCAATAGGGTGAAGAAAAGCCCCTCTAAAAATTAATCTCTCTGCAAACAGGATTGCTACTCCTGCTTTTTTTTTTCCTGTTGCATGAAGTATTGTTTTCCATCCTTTGACCTTCAGTCTATGAGTGTCCTTTTGGGTTAGATGTATTTCTTGTAGACAGCATATGGTTGCCTGTTGTTTCTTGATCCATTCTGCCAGTCTGTTTCTTTGGATTGGTGAGTTGAGGCCATTTACATTAATGGTTGTAACTGTTATATTTTGGTTTATTGTTGACATGTTATCTTTCTGCTGTTGTGTCTTTAGCTCTCCATTCTGTTTAATTGTCTGCCTTGCTTGGTGGTTTTATCCCAACTGTATCTAGAATAACTTTCAGTATTCTTTGTAGGGTTGGTTTGGTGTTCATGAAGTTCTTCAGCTGTTCTTTGTCATGGAAGTATCTTATTTCTTCATCTATTTTGAAGGACACTTTTGCATGGTATGTAAGTCTGGGTTGGAAGTGGTTTTCCTATAGGATCTGAAAGACTTCACTCCATGCTCTTCTTGATTTCATTGTTTGTGTTGAGAAGTCTACCGTGATTCTGATAGGTTTTCCTTTATAGGTGATCTCTCTTTTCTCTCTAACAGTTTTTAGTATTCTGTTCTTATGGTGGATTTCTGGGATGGTGATTATTATGTGTCTGGGTGTAGTTTTATTTTGGTTATGGCTGTTTGGAGTTCTATACACTTCACTTATCCAAATGTCAGTTTCTTTTATCATGTTTGGGAAGTTTTCAACTATTACTTCTGTAAATATCCTCTTGATATCATTTGGGCTGTCCTCTTCTTTTTCATTTATCCATATTAATCTTATGTTATTTTTCTTTGCATCATCTTCAGCTGTTGAATTGTTATTTCCTGATTCTTTGTTATTTTTAAAAGATCTTGTCTTTCCTGTTCACTGGGCGCAATCTTATCTTCAAGGTCTGAAATTCTATCTTCACTTTCATTGAGGTGGTTTTGGCATCTTTCAATAGCATATTTTATTTCCTGCATATCTCTTTGAATCTGCTTTATGTATTCTATTTGTTTCTTATAGTGTTCATTTAGGGATTCTATCTGTTTGCTTTGTTCCTCTAATTTTTTAGCTGTGTCTTCACTAGATGCATTCACTATTTCTTTCACTGTTTTTATCAATTCTTTTACCTGGGCAAGTATTTCTGACAATGTGAATTTCAAACCAAGAATGATCCAAAGAGATAAAGAAGGTCACTACATATTAGTTAGGGGAAAACTTCAAGAGGAAGAGATAACAATCTTAAATATATATGCAACAAATTCCAGAGCACCCAGCTATATAAAGCAAATACTAACAGAAATGAAAAATCAAATAAGCAACACCACAATTATAACAGGAGACTTTAACACACCATTGACACAAAGGGACCAATCAACTAGACAGAAAATCAGCAAAGAAATAACAGAACTGAATCACACCTGTGAGCAAATGGACTTGATAGATTTATACAGAGTGTTCCATCCAACAACATCAGAATACACATTCTTCTCAGCAGTACATGGGGCATTCTCTAAAATAGACCATATACTAGCCCACAGAACATATTTAAGTAAATGCAAAAGAATTGAAATTATCCCATGCATGTTATCGGATCATAGTGCTGTGAAACAAGAAATTAAGGATAAAAGAAATTGCAAAAAACCTACAAACACATGGAAACTGAATAATACACTCCTGAACAATCAGTGGGTCACAGAGGAAATTAAAGAAGAAATTAAATAATATTTACAAGTCAATGAAAATACAGACACAACTTACCGGATTTTGTGGGATGCAATGAAAGCAGTCCTAAGAGGAAAATTTATTGCATTGAGTTCGCACATCAGGAAGACAGAACAAACACAAATAAACAACCTGATGCTACAACTCAAACATCTAGAAAAAGAAGAGCAAGCCAAGCCAAAAGCCAAAAGAAGGGGGAAAATAATAAAGATCAGAGCAGAAATTAATGCAATACAGACTAAGAAAACAGTACAAAGGATCAATGAATCAAAGAGTTGGTTCTTTGAAAGAATAAATAAAATTGATAAGCCCTTGGCCAACCTTATTTTAAAAAAGGTAAGAAAAAACTCAAATTCATGCAATAAGAAATGAGAAAGGTGAAATTACTACAGACTCAGTGGAAATACAGAAGCTCATCAACACTTATTTTGAAAACCTCTACTCTCATAGGTTTGATAACACTGAAGAAATAGACAGATTCCTAGATACATATGAACTACCAAAGCTGGAACAGGAAGATGTAAAACTGCTGAATAACCCAATTTCTATTACTGAAATTGAAA